>JAXCLQ010071151.1:0-12693 GCA_035584115.1 Cedrela odorata
TGAAATTTTGAGTATGCAACATAAATGACAACTTGATGTCTATAAAGCTGAGCATAGCAGTTAATCTTAAACCATCAAAGTAGAATGATGACGATGACCAGAAATGACTTACCTCATCATCAAAATGAAAGAAAAAGGCGAGAAGTGTGAGAAAGGGGAGAGAAAAGAACAAAAGAGGGAAGAAGTCTGGGTTCTTGGCGAGTGTGGGCGACAAGGAAGCTAGGGTTCAAGGAAAGAGAGCAAATATCAAGCATGGCTATTTATAAGCAAGTTACAAGCATAGCCCTGAACGGCAGCAAATTAAGAAAAAAAATCATGATCATACAAATAAAATAAAATAGTAATGACATAAATCCTATGCCTACACCTACGTCTAGCATACAACACATGCGTTGCGTAGGTCTCTATACGGATCTCCATCGCCTTTCTCCATGATAAATTTAAGGGACCGAAAAGAAACAAGTCATTACTCACACTTGATCGACCTGTATATATGTCGGACAAAGAGCAGCGAGGCACGGAAACCCACTGTCCCAAGCATAAGGAAGAAACCATAGCAGATGCAAGCCATGTACCCAAAGAAGAACGAGGTCTGCATAAAACCTGACATATCCGATCGTGCATAATAATAGTACAAGCAGTACGCATAGATGAAAACACCTGTAGATCCACCACAAAGGAAAGACCTGTGACAATATTCAAGACCACAAATCAGCTTTATAGAGTGAACATCCAGGGACCAATTAAAGCTTATTCCAAGTTTTATTAACTTTAAAATGACATTAGATAACAAAAGTTTGTAATGTATTGAAAATTTACAGTTGTTCAAAACCCGAAAATTGCTCAAACTATCTAACCAGACCACTGAGTCATACAACTCAGGATTATTGCCAAAGAATGCAACCTTAATAGTCAAGAAACTTGCAGGATACAACAGGTTAGCCCTAAAGTAGGTAGATGTGTCCCAACGGGCAGTCTAGCTAACCCTCACAATATTAGATTATAAACGTGCACTATGGATAGGGATAGTACTAATATAATTTACCTAACTCCGGTGAAGTCAAAGGAAATTATAGATTTTACATTAAATCAACTTCCATAGCAACACTGAAATCACCAGTCATAAAAAATGATTTTTTTTGCAGAAGAAGACAACTCAAAATAAGACATTTAGTGCCTTTAGCTATGAACCAAAAATGGGGAAATAATCAATTAAATAAAAAATGAAGAAAGCAGTCCATTCAAAATTTAACATTGTGATAACTAAAAAGAAAAAACGAAAACCAAAAATATATCAAGAGAGTTTTACCTCCACCACCATTCATGATCTTCAGCAGCAAGTTGGAAGTAAGTCAAAGCCACAGTTATGAAAGCGGTAACGATAAGAAGGATAATGAAGACAATAAAGAGGATGCTGTATATGGTGTAAATTCTGTGTCCCCAAACACTGGCAAATATGTAGTAAAGCTCAATATAGATGGCACTAAATGGAAGGAAGCCGGCCATTGCCATCTGAGGAATAGCACTCCTATACCAAGGTAGTGATGGGATCTCTCGGGGGTACTTGGTTGTACGACAAGGAGCTTGGAACTCTGCCTTGCTGTTTTTACCAGCAATACCACCCAAAACAAGCAATGGTGACGTGACTAATGTCCATATGAGAACTATCACCACAATTGTACCAAAAGGCAGTGCTGCAGTAGCACTGTAGGCAATGGCAACAGTGTTAAGGAAGCAGAATGTCAAGAACAAAGGACCGCAGAAAAGGCATCCAGTCAGCAACAGATTCCTGACCTGTCAAGCAAATTTTTTTAACAAGAATAAATAATAATTCACAATGACCTAACATTTTAGAAGTATCATACTAAAAGTTATATTAGCTGCAGACAAAGTGCATCCATGCATACCCAATTCTTTCCTTCAAGCTGACAGTAGAAAGAGGCTGCAGTATATCCTGCAATCCCAGATGTTAGTGCATATATGACCACCAATGCTGTAAATAGAGCTCCTCGGTTGTATGGATAAAATACACCCACCAGCGCAAGCATAAAAATAAATACCGTGCTGGAAACAAATGAAATCAAATTAAACAGGGACATCAATGATTGCCATAGAAAAAGCATCAGAACAAACGCATTGAAATTTGAATAGATCACATTCTAAAATTTATCTATCTAAAGCATCCTTACAGAGTAAACAACTGAGAACCAGAACCAAGGGCGGCAGCAAACAACGATTTGTGCTTGGGGAACCGAAACACATCACCATGGATGTACTTCCATCCAGTCTCTTCCTGGTCATCAGCAGCTTCCTCATCTTGGGCATACCTTTCAACAAATTAACCATAAACAGTAAAAACTTGAGGCAAAAAGAAAATCAGTAGTTACGCAAATAAACATCTAGTCATGATATCAAAAAATAAATCTCACTTCACGAAATCATTCTTCAGAACGCGCATGAGTATTGTTGCAAGAAAACCAGTCAAAAGTAGCACTGTCACGCAGGAATTTATAATCGAAAACCAATGAATTTCCAAATGATGTGGCAATGAAGAAGACAGGGAGTATTTCTCCATCCTGTTCTCAAAAGGAGTGTCAGTTTCCTTCCATTTCACACTGTACATGAACTCCACATCAACCTCCTTGTCCTCTGTTAAGTCCACCAGCGAATGAGGATCCATTCGTGCGCTAATCTCAATCACACGGTCCTTATTGTAGAGAATATCAAACTGGATATGCTTGTAAAGAAAATACTTGTACTCGCTTGGGTGAGTCTTTCCTTCCTTGTCAACTTTGCCAATGAAACCCCAGATGGGTAAGTCATCAAAGTACATTTGCAAATAATAGTCCTTTTCTACTGCACTTCGGAATTGTGCAACTTCTTCCTCGGTCAGCTTCTTTCTACAAACAACAGCAGAATCTTTCTCATCTCTGAAGTTGAGTTTATAAGGAGCACTCACAAGACGGTCCCCATTCAACACCTCACCAAGTGCTTCCTTCTTCTCTTTTATTATACGATCTGCCGTCAAATGAAATTCAAAATCACTGAGCATAAAGAATAGAATAAAAATCCTCTAAGGGTTCGATGATCCAACTTTTCTCTAATTCCATTGACCTCTCCTGAGCTTTGACTAAAATATAAACAGACCCGGTTTTTAACAAAAGTAACCAATTTTGAGCGAGGGTAATATGATTATGATAAATTTCAGAAATTCAAAGACATTTCCGATCAAATTTTGGTACAAAAGAGGGCTTACTGTATCTTGATTCTTCTCAAGAATGAAATTCATACGAATAAAGGCAATATTCGAAATTTAAAAAATGATTTCAACGTTTTAAGCAACAATTAAAGCAAAAGGATAAGGCAAAGAACCTGGGGAGCAGAATGGCAGATCGAAATAGCGATAAGTTTCACTGAAATCAAATAATACAGACAAGAAAATCAGTATAACAAAACTGTAACGTTTTAACCTTACACGAAAATGAATTCTTAAAGGGCATGTTTGGAAAACCTAAATTCCGCATTGATAATTTACTCCCATTTCTCAAAACCCAAAGGCATGAATCGCATTGCATCCAATCCAAACATGCCCTTAGGATCCGAAGCAATCAACAACACAGATCCAAGTCCAGATCTAAACACAAAAATGAAAAAAGAAAGAAGGGGAATGACAACGTTACCTGGGGTTGTGGAAAGGACCAACTTTATTGGCGTAGAGAGGGACGGGGTCGCCAACCTTGTAGCGGTGATCGGAGGAGTCAGATCTCACATGGGTAAAGCAACAGGATATCAAAACCCCGAGAATTAGAATTGTAAAGGAGGAATCGCTCATTGTTGGCAGCGTAAGATAATGAACGAGACAGAGGTAGACAGAAAGGGAAGAATACTTATAGCCAGATAGATAGATCTGAGTGAGGCATTGGATATGCGGAAAAATTCCAAAATTAACCTTATTTTATCGCACCGTAATTACATCTTATCAAATAAATTAATTTTATAAAAGTTAAGATAAGTAGTAGCAGTTCTATATTACTTTTAAATTAATTTTTTTATATAAAATAAAAATAATATTTTTTAATTATTATATTTTAAATATAAAAATGTATTCCATATTATATTCTAAATTTGTATTATAAAAATAAAAATAATAAATATGCATACGATAATTATAATTAAAAATAATAAAAACAGTAAATATATTTTTAGTAAAATATTTTTTAAAAATAATTTTATTAAATTAAATTTTTAAAAAATAATAATATAATTATTTTTTTAATGTACAAAAATTATATAAATTTAATATTTTAAAAAATAAAACTCCTTAAATTTTTAACTTTAATTAATAAATTTAACATACAATATTATTAAAAAAAATAAAACTTTTAAAATTTTAAAATTTAATTAATAAATTTAATATACAATGTTATTTTATTTTTAACAAAATTTTACAAAAAACCACGGGATAAATTTTTACTTCTTTTGGAAAATAAGTACTACCAAATTGGTACCTTGGGTGGATGAATCAAACAAAATTAAATACCAAAGGAAAGAATGTTATTTCATTTTTCGATTCATCATTTGTGATGTAGAAGGTCTCTCAATAAATAAAATACAAAAACTTTGTTCATGGACAAAGCAAATCAATAATCCATGAAAGTGTACTGATATCTATCTAACAGCTAAATTAATCAATTTTATACACCAAAAAAGAAAGCAGTGCCCAAATAATTGAATGCCAAAGCTTCTCCAGCTGAAGTTGGTTGAGAGAAAGCCACCTGAGATTTCTCAAGAACAAATAGAAAATATCCAAAAATCAATCAGCTATACAGTGAAACAAACAAATAGAACAGAGGAGATTATCAGCATCGAGCAATTGACTTGCAATTCCTTTCCTTCTGCTTGTGGGACTCACCCATATAACTCCAATGCCACAAACAGCTGGTTTTACTTCATTTTCACAAACAGAGCTTGGTACAACTTTGAATACTTCCTTTATTGGTAAATAAACAGATAAACCTGCTAATTCTTCAAAAGTTTCAACTTATTGAAACATAATCAAGATACCTTACAGAGCTTATGGAAGATCCATCCATCACCAAGTTCAAACTCCATCATTTTCACAACTTCCTGAACCTACAAAACTAATAGAATCCCTATTAACAACCCTAATAAATATGAATTATAAAATTAATTTTCTACAAATCTATGAATATTAAATATAAATTTCCAAATTTGAACCTTATTCTTATGGGCATGAGAGTCTTCATCTAATACCAAAACAATCCGCCCTCCTTCAACACAAGGCATATGATCAACTCTTTCATTGCGTCAACCCTGAAAAAAACCAACAATTTGATCAACAATAATTGGAAAAGAAAAACGCTTGAAATCAAAATATTGTTAAAATGAACCTCGAATTGAAACCCATCCGTGTAGTTCTTGTGAATGTTTTATGAACCTTTCCGTCACATTCATCCCTAGGAGCATACTTGAATCCGCAAGTGGAACATGTATGAAGAAGAAAATCAGATTGACCTAAGTCTAAATACAATTGTACGTAGGTTCTCTTCTTGTTCAGTGTTCTTCCACATGCCGTCAATTGCCACTTCGAAGACAAATTCTCGGCTATGGGCTTCTTTGGTGCAACGATTAATTCACCTCTGTTGCCCACGAATGAAACCCTAAATCCCCAAAAAAGATTTATCAATCCCAAAATTTTTATACTAACACAAAAAATAGATCTCGAAGTTTAAGAACAAACCCAATTAACAAAATCAGATGTACGAACTAAAACTACTAGAATTTCAAGTATTTCAAAAAAATAAAAATAGAGATTACCATTCAATTGAGCAAAATATAATTCATTTCGAATGAATAACATACATGTTTCTCTTTCATCAATGTTCCTTCCTTTTGCATCAATTTTCTTAAAGACCAAACAAAACCCAAATTGGGACCACTAAATACCGACCAAAACGATCCTAAATAAGAACCCACAATTAAAAAAAATGACATGCATACCTATGAATGTGTTCTTGTTTTTCCCCACTCGCCAACTCATCGTCTTCGTCCTTGAAAACTGGAGGCGGATCTGGATATTCCGGTGCAGACGAAGAAGAAGAAGGCTGGAAGAAGGAACTGATTTTGGGTTACCATCGTCATTGAACTTGTACTCGATCACTTTTTTTATTCCGTTTTCGTCAGAGCCAATCACTTGTTTAGGTGGCAGCAAAAAATCCAAATCCTCGCCGTCGTCCTCGTCCAATTCACCCCATCTGAGCTTCGGTTGAACCCCGCTTTTAATCAAAACCTCACCGCGATCCAATTTCGCCAAAACAGAATCGATATCGCTCTGAGTACTGAGTTTACCCTCTGTTAAATTAACCCCTTGACATTTTTGCGAGTTTGATTCGAACGAGAACAGAGAAGGAGAAAATGAGAATGATGGCGAGAGAGTTTCATTGAACGAGAGACGAGTGTTTTTTTTTTTTTGGTTAGATTTGAACAAGAGACAAGTGCTTTTTGTTTGATTTGTGATTTGTTTCTGTAACACATGTAAAACATTTTAAATTATAAACGTATAATTTGTATTTTTTATTTTATAAATTTAATTTTAATAAAATAATAAAAAATATATTTTACGATTGAATTTTAAAAATAAAAATAAAAATAATAGAAAAAAATAGTATCAAACAGGCCCTTATATTCTAACATCCTACCAAACTCTACACTCTACAAATCTTAAATCTCGATTACAGTAAAACTCTTTTGTTACATTAAAATTTTTGAATTTTTTAAATTTTGAATTTTTTTATTTATTTAAATTAAATTTTAAAAAATTAATTTCATCACTTATTATTTATTATATATATTTTAAAAAAATAAAAAAAATATTTATGATATAAATTAAAAAATAAAGAAATTAAAAATTAAAAAACTAAAACTTATATTTTTATATAAGCATTAAAATTTATTTATTTATATTTAAAAAAATTAAATTAGGGTCAACTCTACTAAAAAAAAATTGGCTCAAGTTTATTATGTAAGTTTTAATAAATAATAAGTGATGTAATTAATTATATTTATAATAAATTTTACTATAATAAAATCTATATAAAATTTTAATTTTTTTAAAAAAACTAAAAAATAAAAAAAAATAAATTAACAATTTTACCACCATCATCGTCTACACTTTTTACATATTATAAAAATAGTTCATTCTTTAATTTTTAATTTTTTTTTTAAGTATTAGTACTTTTAATATTTCAATTTCTTCCATTAGTAAAAGATTCGGATATTCTAATGAAAATACAAAACACAAATGAGTTTTTATACTTTCATTTTGAATGATCTTTTGTTAATTTTTATTCATTTACACGTGCATGAAATTTATTGTGGTTAATGTCACAACTTATTTAAATTGTATATATGACATTAATTATTAAATTTTGTTCGTTAAAGTACCGAAAAAGCACAAAAATAATTCAGTTATAGTGAATGAATTGGAAGGTCATTCTTTGAAAAATTTTAAACTGAAATGGGAGCTTGTGACCTTGGCCTGAGCACTCATGCCCTTAGCCCAAGTAACCATTTTGAATTTAAATTTGCATAAATTTTTTTTATTAATTAATTTTTTTTATATATGTATTAAATAATTTTTTTTTGAATTTGTAGTAATTTAAAATTGGCATTAAAAAAAATTTTTTAATTAATTTATTTGAATTTGTAGTAATTCTAGAATTTGCATTAGGTAATCATGTATATTTTTTTTTAATTTGTACTAATTTAAATTTTGTAGGCACTTTAACTTGCAACAATTGTCGTGTGCTCATGCATTAGTTGTTATTAAATATGTTAGAGGCCAATACGGAGATTTTTGCTCAATGTACTATAAGAATGGCACACTCGTGACAACATATGCTGAAAAGATTCATCCAATCGGAGACCAAAATTTACGGGATGTTCCGCAGAAGATCCAGTTCATTGTTGTCAAACCATCGATAGGCTGTATACTAATTGGCCGACCTCAAAATTAATGCATTTCATCCGCAAAAGAGAAGGTGGTCATTCAAAGATATTCTCACTACAAGCAACATGGCCATAATCGAGCAACATATAAAAATTTGTTGTAACAAGACCAGACTAAGTGATTATGTATTGTTTTATTTGTTAAGACATTTATTAATTTATACTAAATGATTATGTAATATAATTCAGTGTATCAGTTGAAATTAAAATGTAATGTAAAAATGATTATGTCTTTGTGTGTTATTTACAAATATTATTGCAATGTAAATTTTATTGAGATGTCATTAATTAATTTAATGTTGGCCTTTATATTTTGTTTTATTTTACTTAATTGACTTAATTTAAATTTAAGAAATATAAAATCAATTGTCATGTAAAACAAAATTAACGATTCAAATTGACAAAATGGAAATAATATATGCCAATGTATGCATCCCTTATGTAAATTAAGTGTCATCTTTATCATAAAAAAATGTCTCATGTTCGAAATTGAAATCTCAATGTCATCCTAACATAACGTACTCTACAAACTTACATATAAAAATATCATAATTGGCGCTGCTTTTTGTCTGACGGGGCATGTCAGGCACTCTCAAATATATAAATAGTTTACCTGTATCACACTATTTTGACCTTACGTCATACTGCCCACATGTGCGCATCACATAAGGTAACAGCATGTACAATGGCTTCAACTCCTCATCCATCTCCTTATCAGAATGACCCAATGGTTCAGAGTTGTATACGGATATCTATAAGCCACACAAGTCAACAGCACATGTAACCCAATGGTCACCACATACCAAGGTAGGAACTAAAATATAGTTAACGACGCTCCATGCTCTTCTCACCCCATCTAAGTTGTCTCTCATATGTTGATCTATATCCAAACCCGATGAAAAATTGCTCATTCATAACGTTTTAAAACAAATTTCCCGCCACAAATAAAGTAATTTGATCTGTATAATTAATACGTAACTCAATTCAATGAAAACACAAAAATTAGCGATATTTTTCAATACAACACAAGTTGACAACATCATACATACATATAAATGCGATGAGGTAATGGTCCAGTCATGTGACAGTATATAGGGACAAGCTTACTATTGGTGTGCGATTAAATACAAATACTCGTCAATATGTTGACAAAACAATAACATTTTAGTTAAATGCTGAAATTAACATTGAAATTTATTAATAATATGTTGTTCACTTATAGTATTATCTACCTGTACATCTAAATCAGAAATACTGCTGAGCTACTATAGAGTCAATATCACTAAATGAGTCTCGATACATGCCTTTAGGTCTTCCAACCACTATAGGTACTCAACGTATAACTCATCGGGATATAGCACCAATGGATCGATAATTAGACTTGTAGGATATTGGGGCAGCGATCTGATGAAAAGGCTTAAATGACTTCTCTTCGTAGGAGTAGTGTACGAACTCTTGCCATATAAACCCTTTATGTATATTCGACCAAACCGACTCTCTTGTCGGATAGGTAGAGGTTTGTGTTGTATATCAACGTATGCTTCACCAGCAACAAACTGTGAGTCTTCTATCTGCAACATAATAATATTTAAGAAATAAACAATTAAATGTTTCACATAAACTAACAACACTACAACTTATTTAAAATCATTATGATTGCCTGAACGAGTGAGCTGGTTGCTGACAACTGCGGTTGAGTGGGCACGTACGACTAAGTAGACAACTGCAATAATGAGCAAATATCTACTATCATCGCATCAATCTTATCTTTAACTCGGGCGATATTATCTTTAACTCTACCGATATTATCCCTACACTCTTGCTTAAAAGCCTGCATATCAGCACTCAATGAATAGAAGCGGTTCATCACACTCCTTCTAAAATCATTATCATAAGGAAGAAAATATGGGGACTATGTAAGTGAAAAATGTGTCGATGGTGCTAGTTGTAACAAGTTATCATATGTATTTCAGACACCAACGCAATCCAATAAATAGTCAAACAAATTAGGGTCGTTAAAAATACAAACTTGGGTTGTTCGTGCCTAAGAAACCACAGCCGTAATCACCTTGTCGCTCAATGATTTGAAACAAGTCTGTGATGTGCGAATTAGTCATCTCATTAGCTCCGGCTCCAACATAAAAAGCACCTGAGGCACCAGAAAACACGCACAGATAAATCTTTATGGTTGTGTGTCGTTTAAATTATTTATATTGTATTAATGAAAAAAAAATTACCTTTGATTTTAAGAATAAATGTTTACATATGGCTTGTAGATTATTACTGCCCTTCTTTGTTCGCCAACGCAATATCCGTAGGGTATTATCACTTATTTTTTTTAATCGTAGAATTATGCAAGCTAGGTACAAACTCGTATATCTATACCTACATTATAATGAATGACAAATAATATTAAGAATTGCATAAATATATGAATTGCAAATTAAGTATAATTATTTGTGATAATTACTTAAAATGCAATAGGCACTCCAACAACATTATACTTCCCTTTAAAACTCTAATCCATCTCCTTTATCCATGCAGCATCCTTAAAACTCTACTATACTGAATTCCGATGAATCGTCGCAATAACTAAAATGTATATTGAAATACAACGGATTTCTATGGATACTGATCAAACTGCACAAGATCCTCCGTCATACACAACACTTATAAATCAATACATGTTCTTCCCATCCCCAAATAGGAACCTCTCAAAGATTTAAAAAAGTGACAAGTGTATCGCGACGAGTGTACTGCATCAACGTCTGATATGGTAGAAAAATCAAGCTCATCGTACACTGTCTCAATATCATCTAAAGTGATAGAGGTCTGACAACCAAAATAAGCGTCCCTCAATCGTGTACCCTTAGACATATCCATAGCAGGATAATGTCTGTAACGTAGGCTAGTGATCAACCTGAATTCTGTACTTGAAAAATGAATTACCTACCCCCAACAAGAAATCACATATCATTGTTGTTGACATCTACATGAATTTTGTACAACAACATATAATATATAAGAATAGGTGAATGGTGTAAATCTTCGAGGGAGAAGAAGTACCTAAAAAAAATATGTCTGAATATATCAACTTGTGTTGTTGTTAACTTCGCCATAATATAGTCTATCACCCCAAATCGAGATAAACAACTCGCACCCCCTAATGAAAGCAGTTATCTCCTAAAATCCGCAACTGTGGTTATTCAGCCATTTGTACTTGTAAAAATTACACCAACAATAAGTTAATTTTTAGACAATTTATAACCTTTTAAAATTTTTACACATAAATACAATTAATTGTACTAAAAAATAAGATATTTTTAATAATTTCCTAAATTTTTAAATTTTCTAATGCAATTAATCAAACATAATTGAACAATAAGTGTAGTTGCTGATAGTTGTGGTGGTGGTGGTAGTAGGGCAAAAGGGGTGACGACGGTGGGGGGTAAGAGGTGGGTGGTGTCGACGGCGGCCGAAAATGGCAACAAGAGCAACAATGGGATAATGTGGCTGGCAACAGCGGCAACGTCACCCAAAAATAATGGTCGACTGTGCTCCAGAGTGGTTGCTGTGCAGCAGTAATGCTGTGGTGGCGCAAGGGCGATGGCTACAGCGCACGTGCACATGGCAAGAGTACCATTGCCGCCACCACCACCGCACCTCCATCAAAATCTCTTGCTGCTACCGCTTTTTGCTGGTAAACAACCGCACTGTCACTCTTGTCACTATTTCTAGCTGCCGGCTTACAAAACAAATTTATAATTTTTTCCAATTTTCTTAAAACCCATAAAAAAAATATATAAAATTTTCAACAAGTAATTAATAATAAAATTCAAAATTTTCAACGATAATACAAACAAACTTACCTTTTTTCTCTCACCGAAAAAATATTCAATTGCCTAAAAAAATTTCAATCGTCAAAAATTGTGATGTCGTTGTTGAGTGAGAATAAAAAATGTTTTTACTTTTGCATTTGAGAAGTTATTTGTTTATAAGTGTGAGTTCGTCATAAGGGTAAAATTGTCTAAATTTTATAAATTCGGTTTATTTGGTAAGATTAAATTAGAGTTGGTCATAAATTTAAAATGGAGATAAAATAAGTTTATTTTCAAAATTTTCCCTCTATATTATTGTTTTATCAATTTATTTTGGAGAAACATTTCATCAATCTAAAACCTCGCAAGAATTTTAATTACACTAGCCCGTTAATTGATACAAAAATTATTTTATTTTTTAATTCTCTCCTATTCATTAGGGTATTCTCATATACCTCTGATAGTAAAGTATCTTTATTGTTATATTTGACCGATAATTGACTAATCAAAATAATAAAATAATTAAAATAATATTGTGTGTATAAATTTTATATATCAATTGTATTTTTTACATATCTCTTCTTAAATTTAAAAAATTAATAAAAAAATACTTTTGAAAGCCATTTTTGAGTTTTTAACATCTAATTTAATTTAATTTAATAAACATATATAAATTAGGTGCTAATTTATTGCATACGTTTAATAAATTTAAAAATAAAATAATTCATATATTTAAGAATTATTCGAGAAACATCATATATTACAATAATTTTTCATAGATTTTATATTAATAATTCTTATATTTTTGTTCAATTTTAAAAACATAACATGTAAAATATTTAATTTA
>JAXCLQ010071152.1:0-12689 GCA_035584115.1 Cedrela odorata
TTTCTTCTTTTTCCTTCTGTCCATAGAACTTAGAGAATGCGTGAAAATTGGACTCTGGGATTCGACATGTGTTTCAATGATCTTGATGCCGTTCTTTTTAGCGCTATTGTAATGTGAAACTATGGAAAGCAAGAGTTTAATAGATTTTTATTAATTCCGTTAATTACAGAATAGTCAGTATTGGTTGGTAATCTGACAATAACTGCTAAATTATAAGAGATGTCTTGATGCTTGAATTCTTTCATTGCTTGTTTTTAGAAACTTTTAAGTCCCAAGAGAGATAAGCTTTAAGCAATTTTTATGGCAATTGAAGTTTATCAGTATGGGTTCTGTCGTTTAAAACTTGAAAGATTACAGTGATGACTAACTTATTTCGTGTGCCTATAGTTTTCAATTGCTGCTTCACGACCGATGCTTGGGAAGAAGGAAACTATAAAGAGTATATAGGAGGAATAGTTGGTCAATTACAAGAAGACTTTCCGGATTTCCAGCTCTTGGTGTTCAATTTCCGTGAAGAAGATACAAAAAGCCTAATGGCTGATGTCTTGTCTGAGTATGACATAACCATAATGGACTACCCTCGGCACTATGAGGGTTGCCCATTGCTCACAATGGAAGTGATCCATCATTTTCTGAGATCTACTGAGAGTTGGCTATCACTTGGGCAGCACAATGTGCTGATAATGCATTGCGAGCGGGGTGGTTGGCCAGTTTTGGCTTTCATGTTAGCTGCTTTCTTGATTTATAGGAAGCAGTATAGTGGAGAGCAGAAGATATTGGACATGATTTACCGGCAGGCGCCTTGTGAGCTTTTGCAGTTGCTCTCTCCACTGAATCCTGTTCCTTCTCAACTAAGATATTTGCAGTATGTCTCGAGGAGGAATGTGGTCTCAGAATGGCCTCCTCTGGACAGAGCTCTCACCTTGGATTGTGTCATTCTCAGATTTATTCCTAATTTTGATGGAGAGGGTGGTTGTCGTCCAATATTTCGGATATATGGACAGGATCCTTTTCTTGTCAATGATCGAAGCACCAAAGTCTTGTACTCGACAATGAAAAGAAGTAACGCAGTCCGATTTTATAAGCAGGTATTACCATACCCCTTTCTTTTTCTACGTTTTAATTTTCTTTCATTTGAACATTATTATACTTATTAGTGAACTACATAGAAAATTTTGTGTTTGCCTGTATAGCTTGTCCTTACTTTAAAGGGGTTTCTATAAAAGGAACAAAAGAAACAAAAAGGAGTCAACCTAGATTACTAGCTAGAAGCCAAGCAATAACGGTCTTTGCTACACCAATCTTTATAATGGCCTCAGGAAGGCCATTTTAAATAGAACAATTCTAGAGAAAATAAAGTGATGAGACATTGAGCCCCTTAATGGGCAATGTTATTTGATAATCAAGGATGGAGCCTTTTTTTGCAATGTTATTTGACAATCAAGGATGGAGCCCTTTTTTTTTTTTTGGGAGTTCAAATTCGTAGTCACTTCTGTTTTGCTTCTTCAGAGAGTCGTCAAGATTGCATGTTATGATTGTCTCTTAAATTTAATGTTTTTGTGCTATGAAGATTGAAAAAAACTCGAGATTCAAGATTTGAGCTAAAGGTGGAGAGTTTCTTGTATGGATAATGGATGTGTACCATTTTGCATATTAAGACTAGGTGCATTTGATGTTGCATACTTTACACCTCAGAAATCATACTGACTTGCCACATCAAAGTTATAGATGGTTTCTAGGTCTGGACAGGATATAGATGTTTGATCTATAAATGATTTTGTTTAATTTTTTAAGACCTAAAAGCTAGGTGGTGTCAGACAAAAAAGCAAAGTCATTTATGGGTTGGTTTTTAGGGAGCATTATTTGTGCCCAAGGGTGAATTTGCTATAATTGACCTGAATCTTGGGACTCTTACACTAAGTTAGGTGGTTTTGGTTTTATGATTTTTGGTTGCATTGTTATAAATTTTTTCTCAGTGGCAGATTTTTTTTTTTTTTTTAATAATGTTATTTATAATTAATGATAGCTTCATTACAGTTTTCTGGGGGCATATGTCCTCTGAAATATGAAATATATGATTGGCTAGAAATATTTACTCTTTTGCTGCAGGCTGAATGCGAACTAGTTAAAATTGACATCAATTGCCATATTCAAGGTGATGTTGTGCTTGAGTGTATCAGCTTGAATGATGACATGGAATGAGAAGAGATGATGTTCCGGGTTGTGTTTAACACAGCTTTTATCAGATCAAATATTTTGATGCTTAACCGTGATGAAGTTGACATATTGTGGGATGCTAAAGACCTATTTCCAAAGGAATTCAGAGCTGAGGTATATGCATTGGCCTCGTTTGTTTTGGCATAGTTGTTTGGTATTTTTTTTTTTAACTCATGTGTCTTTTGGATGAAGATTCTTTTCTCAGAGATGGATGCTGCTGCTGCTGCTGCTTCCATTGTCATTGCAGATGTTTCTTGCCTTGAAGAGAAGGATGGCCTTCCTGTTGAAGCATTTGCTAAAGTTCATGAGATTTTTAGCCATGTAGATTGGCTAGATCACAAGGCTGATTTTGCGTTTAATGTGCTTCAACACATAAGTGCATCAAATATTATCCAAGAGAAGTCAGACACTGATTCTTCCCCAACAATGGGAGTTAGCTCTCTGCTACAGGAGAGAAGTCCTAAAGATCATCAGGATAAAAAGCACTCTGAAGGAGAGGATAAGACTAAGAGCGCATTGTCCTTGGCTATAAAGACACACTTTGTGCCTTCACCAAACGTGTGCCCAGATACTGATGAGAGTAAGGAGAAGGAAAAACCCCGAGTCTCTTGGAATGCCATTCAATTACCTAGTCAACCTTGTGTTATCTCCCGAAAGACACCTGAGGCTTCTCAGACTACTATACCTATTTGTAGTTCTGTGGAAGATTCATCTCTGTTGGTATCAGGGTATCATGATGCATCCCTAGCTCCTGGTGATAAATCTCTGTTGCATGATCATGATTCATCTGTAAGTCCGGAGGTCACTCATCACGTAAGAACATTTCCAACTGTCTCAGATCCAACTCCGGTTGCTGTGTCATGCAAACCTGAATGTATAGAAGTCAAAAGTGATTCAATTTCACCACCAACACCTACACCTCCTCCTCCAACACGACCTTCCTTGACCTCTAGTGCCTCAAAGGTTACTCCACCTCCACGTCCACAGCTACCATTTCATCATCTTTTATCATCAAAGCCAACACACTTTTCATTTACTAAAGAGAGTGAATCCTATTTACAAGATGGGGATAAGTCATCATTAGTCAGCCCCCTACCTGCTCCAGAGACCTCATACTCAGGTACTACTTCCATTACTTCATTGTCTGCTACTTCCTTTCCAGCTTCTGCATTTGCTTTGTCAACTATTTCAAAACCACCAGCTCCTCCTCCAATGCCGCCTCTGAAGACTCCAGTCTCAAGTAGAATAGATGTTTCATTTTCTACTCTTTCCCCTCCAATTTCTACAGTTGCTTCATTGATAACTCCCTCAACTCCAACCCCTCCATCTCCTCCAACGTTAGCTCCTCCTTCGTTGCCACTTTTGGAGGAGAAATCAGATGTTAAAGTTGGACCTCCTCCACCCCCACTTCCTCCTCCTTGTTCTAGACAATCTGTTGGTTCCACTACTTCTTCTATATCTCCCCCATCGGCTCCACCTCTTCTCACTACTCCAACCCCGCCTCCTCCATTGCCACCTCTGAAAGAGAAATCAGCTATTAGAGTTGAACCTCCTCCACTTTTTTCAGGACCTTCTGCTAGTTCCACTGCTTCATCTCCAGCTCCCCCACCCACACCTCCTCCACCTCCTCCCACTTTGTCCTCAAATTCCTCTCCGGCTCCTCCACCTTCTCCCACTTTGTCCTCAAATTCCACACCAGGCCCTTCTGCTCCCCCTCCACCTCTTCCTTTTGCTGAAGGGGTTTCAAAGACTGGTATTGCTTCTTCAGTTAGCAATGGAGGTTCTCCAGTTCCTGCACCACCGTTAATTTCTCCCTCTAGTGGAAAGGGACGATTGTCACGTACTATTAGTTCAAGGTGTAATCAAACCAAGAAATTGAAGCCTTTGCATTGGTTGAAGTTAACAAGAGCTGTCCAAGGAAGCTTGTGGGCTGAAGCACAAAAAACCGGTGAAGCTTCCAAGTGTGTTCTGGTTTGCCAAAAGAGAATTTTTTTTTTATTCAATTGAATTGTGCTCAGTATGCTTTAGTCACATGAACTTCTATTTTTTTTTTTTACATCTCTATGTAGGGCTCCAGAGATTGACATGAAAGAACTTGAGAATCTATTCGCAGCAGCGGTGTCAAATTCGGATCATGGTGGTAAATCAAGTCAGCGCGGTCCACGTGGTCCTAAAGTGGATAAAGTGCAACTGGTAATGCAATTGTTAATGTGAGCTAATATATAATGCATAATTCATTTTATACTTTTTGTAACTTGAAGTTATCTTCATTGATATTCACTTTTCACCACGAAGCTAATGCTGTCAATATTTTTTGGGAAACAATCATCTAAAACATGATAGCTTTTAACAGCAGAATAGCTTATAATGCAAACTGTCAAAGGTGCATATTTCATCATTTTAATGCTATTATAATGCTAAGATCTTGCTATATCAAATTGTTGTTGTTTGCTTTTATATAATCTGCGGCCGATCATCGGTCATCTACCTTGATAATGGAGGATTAATGTCAAAATTGTAGTTTGCGTAGCAAAAATGAAGCATCTTGAGAATAGACCTATCATTATCAATATCAATTTTTGTGTTTTAGAAGTTTGAAGCCCGGAGAATGAACTCAGGCTTTTAGTTTACTTCATGTAATCCGCACGCAAAGTGTTCAGTCATTAGGCACTAGGACATGAATTGAGACAGTACCTTATCGGTTATTATTATATGGCATTTCTGGTGATGATATGGATCTCATGAACATCTGTTTGTGTTGACTTTTCTTTTTCTCTAAATGTTATCACTTTTTACAGATTGACCATAGGCGAGCATATAATTGTGAAATCATGCTTTCAAAGGTCAAAGTTCCAATGCGTGAGTTAATGGTAAGATAAATCATATCGTATATTGCTTGTGATCATGTGTTCCTTTAGGAATATAATTAGAAAGTTTACTATTTTGTGAACTTTCATTAAATTCATGATCCAACATAAAAAATAAAATATACTATGTGGTTTGGCTACTGGATAGCCGTACCCTTGTTTTACCTTATCTAGGTTACGTTTGTGAATGTTTGCTTGTGATATCACTATATTAGTTTAATGATGTGCTTGTTCCTTCAACCCCCAACCACACCCCTCTACATTCTGTCTTTACTCTTTTCCAAACAGCTCTTTTAAATGAACAATTTTACTTGGGAGCATATACAGTTCAATTTGGATTGGATACAATAAATAAATTCATTGCATACAATCACTTTGCTTTAGAGAAATTGGAAAACCAACTCAAATAAACGAATACAAAACCTGAATCATTTCAAGTCATAGATATAAAGCTTTGGGGGAATAGGCCATGGGTGACAGTATTTCACCTTATGCCTCAATTATCATCTAAACCACTGATTTAAAAATCTGTGAGCAATGATGACACGTATCTCTTTTTTTTGTGTGTGTGTGTGCGCTCTAGCAATAAATTTACTGGGTGACACTGGAATGACCTTCCATTTTTTTTAAAAAAATCTCTTCTGACAGGACCACATATTTAATGGTTTATAAATTGTAAACCACATTATAAGAAAATGTTCCCTGATTTATTATATTTATGCTATCTTGTGAACACTGACAGAGTTCCGTGCTTGATCTGGAGGAATCAGCATTAGATGCTGATCAGGTCGAAAATCTTATAAAGTTTTGTCCAACAAAGGAGGAGATGGAACAGCTGAAGGTAAAATGAATCATTTTTGGATTAAGTGTAATGATAAAATCATTCATTTTAATATTAAATCCATACTGTTCTTTGTTTATTTCTTTTTTTTTTGGTTCCGAAATGTCTATGTACCTCAAGGCATGTCTCCTGATTTTTTACTTGCAATTGCATTTATGCATTCTTTGTATAGGGCTACAATGGAGACAAGGAAAAGTTGGGAAAATGTGAACAGGTCTGTAGGATATTATTTCTACTGTATTATCTCTTCTCTCACTACAGGAATCTTCCTTTCTGCGGTGAATATCTCTAACTTGTATGCAATTAGTTAGACGGAAGTTAGATAGGTATTAAATTGCAAGCAAATGCATAATCGACACTAACTGCTGACTGGAAATTATCAATCTGGTAATGATTCAATTCTTTTGTGCATTGTAGCATGTGGACTTCTGTGTTGTCAATTACAAGTCTATTGTTGCTTTCTTCTACTGCTGGATGTTTTTTTTGTTAGCTAGAGTTATCTATCTGCAAAATGTTAACCTTTTATTGGATTCTGCTGTCAGGTTCTATGTTGTGGGTTGATTGCTTTTTAAATGGGACGTGTATTACTTTTCTTTACATTTTTTATATGCCTTTTTGGCCTTTTAGACCTCTTTAATCTTCTCTTGTTTGGGTTTCGTCTTCTTTTTCCCCTTTTTAATTTAAATATTACATAATATACACCGAACCCCTCCTTTTCCTGAATGTGAGCTGGATTTGTACCCAAACCTCCTGTTAACCCCAAGAGCACCCCACTCCAAGAGGTCTTACAAGTTGAACCAATTAGTACCCTCAAATAATACCTTAAAACTACAAGACACTGTTCACCGCATATTAAATGATACTTCTAGTCTTATGGCAATTCCTCTTACCTTGTATATTTTATGGATTATACTATAATAAAATGACTCTGTTGACTTGAAGAAATAAAATAATAATACTAATAAATGCTGAATATTAATTTACAAAGTTGAAAAGATAACCTGAGAATGCAAAGGAAGATGAACATTTTTTTGGTTTCTTGTTGACTCTCTGTTGTTTTATTCGCACAATGCCTTTGAAAACCATCTTCATCCACTGAACTGGCACTGTTACCCATTGTATACGTAGATGTTATAACCTTTTACAATCAGTCCCCTATCATTACTCTGACAAAATTAATAATCATTGGTCGACTCATCTCAGCTCCTATGACTTCAGAAAAAAAATGTTAGCTGCTGTCTACACTGCACAAAATTTTGTTTCTTATTAGGTTACAAAGAGCATATTTTCAAAGGATTTCTGTAGTTTCTTTTTGCAGATTTAATGAATTTTATTGTGTGGCACTTTGTTGTGCTCTAATGCTTGAGGACAAACTATATAAACACCTACTTAGTTCACTTATATAACTGCTTCATTTGGAGAAAAAATCTGGTACCAGTATTATTTATTTGGATCGTTTTAAAATTTAATATGCTTTCTGTATCTTATTGATGGTTCTTTTTTTTTTTTTTCTTTGAGTGCATTGACAGTTCTTCATGGAGTTAATGAAAGTTCCACGAGTAGAATCCAAGCTCAGAGTTTTCTCATTTAAGATGCAGTTCCGTTCCCAGGTTAAATGAAGTTTTCATCTACCTGCTTTCTAAGCATCCTGAGTTTATTTCAGTTATTAATCTGGCCTTCCTGATTTGATATTTAGGTTTCTGACCTTAGAAATAGCTTGACTGTTGTGAACTCTGCAGCAGAACAGGCAAGATTTATTCTCTTAATGTCATTTTATTTGTTGAATTGGTCAAAATATTTAAAGACCATTAATCTCACTACTCAATATTCCTATCAGGTCAGGAATTCTGTTAAATTGAGGAGAATAATGCAGACGATTCTTTCATTAGGAAATGCTTTAAACCAGGGAACTGCTAGGGGTGAGTTAAATGTTTGATTGCTGTCTGTTGGCAAAATACACTATCATATAATCTTTAAGTTAGCACAAGTCATTAATATCTTCTGCAATCACTATAATTGTGCAATGCTAGATCTATTGTGAGATTCCATAAGGCGATGAGCTTAGACTATGAATTATGTTTTTAGCTCTTAAGGTAATTATGAATAATTGTTTCGATATTTCTTCTAAACAACAATCATATTTTAATGAACTTTTGTTCTAAATTTGTTATTTTCTTCCATATTGCATTTATTCTTGAGATAAGTTAATAGGATATTGTTATCATGTAATATATTAAAAATAAATAAATTGGTTTTACAATATGGAAAAATAATAAAAACAAGTCAAGATACAACATTTCTATTATCATAACTTTATTTATGGGACAAGTCATTGGATCACCTTCTGTTTTGCATGTTTTATTATCATAACTTTAGTTATGGGACAAGTCATTGGATCACCTTTTGTTTAGCATGTTCTATTATCATAACTTTATAGTCATGGGGCAAGTCATTGGATCACCTTCATTTAGTTGTCACCTATATTGCCTTCTTGGTTGAAGTTTCATTTATTTGTATAAATTATGTTTTTGATTAAGTATGCTTTTCTTTGAACCATTAGTTGCCTTCTTTTGGATTTTACTTTTTTCTACTGGTTATATGTGTTTGAAGCTGCAACATGCTGTCACTATTACCATGAAATTTCATGGGAAAATTTTCCTAAATGACATTATTTTGGGATCATTTACGTAAATGACCAACTTCCAAACAATCTTATCAAACTAACCGGTTTCACTAATTTTGGACAATTTTGCCCTCACTGACCACTTTACACTTAAAACAACATTAAATAATGGATAAATACTATTAAATATTAATTTTAAATAACAAAAGTTATTATAACTCAATGGTGAGTATGCTCTCTCTTACCCAAGTGATTTAAGCTCGATCTATAGTAATCATATTTTTTATTTTATTTACATTAAATATACAATGTTAATGTATTATTTATTATTTATTTTAAATGTACAATATTAATATATTATTTATTAACTATTTCTTTTAAATATACATATTAAATAACAAGTATTTCTTTTAAATATACATAATAAACAACAAGTGTTGAAATTAAATTTATTTATAATAAAATTTTCATAGAATTGTTAATGAAAAATTTTTTTAAAAATAAAGACTACAGCATGGGGGACTATAGCGCGGACTATAGATAGTGCGCTCGTGCGGATCCCACGAGCACACTGTAGATAGCGCGTTTTCATGTTAAGTGGTCATGAGGTTAAAATCATTTAAATTTTGTGAAATTGGTCAATTTAAAAAATTTTTTTGGGGTTGGTCATTAATGTAAAAGGGGTTTAAAATAGGGTTATTTTGGGAATTTTTCCAATTTCATGCTACCATGCATTTTGTCTCATGTGGATGAAATAGACAGTAATTGGAAACAAGTCTTTTGGTACTTTCATTTCCCGCTCATAATATGAAATCATGCATATGTTGGCTTGGGCTTGACTATTTGTATGTTAACCTGTGATAACCTTGTTTTTCCCCTTCTTGATTTCAGGCTCTGCAATTGGATTTCGGTTGGATAGCCTTCTTAAACTCACTGATACACGTGCTCGAAATAACAAGATGACTCTCATGCATTATCTTTGTAAGGTACAAATACCGACTGATCCTTATGAACATTGGCATCAATGCTGTTGACTTAAAAATTCTACAGGAATGTGCATATAGTTTTTTGTGACTGTTTGTCTGCATCTGGATAGTTCTTGTGCGGTGATTGTATATGTCATTTTATGCACATGTATGAGATAACGAGTCACAGATGTGTAGATTGGGTAGTAGTTAATTTGTGTATGAATTGAATTTTACATTCACAAATGTGTGCACAGATGTTACAAAAGATTACAAATTTAAGTTTTCTAAGTACTTCAGAAATTTTTTAGAAATGCTTTTGTAGTTAAATTAATATGGGGTATTATCAGTGATAAATTAGAAATTGCATACATATTGATGGGAAATCAATGTAAGATAGCCAGGAGATCCTCCAAGAATATTGTTGGGCAAACAGGATTGTCAAGAAACATGTTCTTACTGTTGTGCTTAACGTTCAAATGTGAATGAGTTGGGTGACCATACTTGAATTATGACAAATGTATATGTTACAAACCATTTCAGCAAAGTGAAAATAAGAGACATATACAAACCATTTCAATAAGTGAAAATAAGATAGTGGTTTGAGCTTTTGGCTGCAAGACAAATGACTGAGTTTTACTAGAATATAGGGAAAGTGAAAGGCATTGTTGGTCATACTGGCATTGATCTCATGTTAAGAGACTACTAAACCCAAACTTTTAAGCTGGTATGTGGGGCCCCGACAATAGTGTTTAAGTTATAGCAGTACAAAGTCATTTTCATTCAAATTTAGTTTTGTGATGTGCCTTTATATAATAAGGTCAAACTTATTATGTGTGATCTTTTAGTTATATAACTTGCATAACATTACTAGTTGTTGCATAATTCTTCTTGATATCTGTAGGTGCTTGCTGATAAATTACCAGAACTTCTAGATTTTTCAAAAGACCTTGCCAGTTTGGAACCTGCATCAAAGGTAATCTTATTTTGTTTAGTGGGAATCATTTTGATATTGGCAGGCATTTTGACTGAGTTGTGATTTCCATCAGATACAATTGAAATTTTTGGCAGAGGAAATGCAAGCCTTTAGCAAAGGATTGGAAAAAATTGTCCAGGAATTGTCCATGGCTGAAAATGATGGTCCTATATCAGAAAATTTTCTGAAGGTATTTCAAGCATGTTACCTTACATTTTTCTTTCATTTTGGCAATTTTGCTTATGGCTATCCATAATCGGTTTTCGTTGAAAGCACTACTTTACTAGTTTTCAAGGGAATTACTGCTCACGCATTAATAATGTCCAGGATTTGAGATTTCATATTCTTAATTGGGTAAGGGTCATGTCATTCTACTTAACTCTAAGTAAAAAACAACTAAGGGAGAGAAACTGTAAAAACTAGTGCTCTGGGGTATGAATTGTTATTAGCTACAATCAATAAGTTCTTAGTCATTTTATCATTGCCTGTGTTCATATCTCCTTGAATACTTTCAATTTTTCTTCATATATGTATGTTGCTGGCTCATATCTGTGCCTGTGCTGCTGCATCATATCAGAGCATTGTTAAGATAGGCACAAGAAGTTGGATAATGATATGACCAAAAAATGGGACTACACTTGACTGGATCATTTGTCATGCTTTTTCATTTATATATCTTTCTATAACTCTTACTTTCTTTTTACTTTGTTTTATTCTATATTATTTTTCTTGTTTCGTCTTTATAGAACTTATATCTTGTTTTTGTTGCCCAGACTTTGAAAGAGTTCCTTCGTTTTGCTGAGGCTGAAGTGAGGACTTTGGCTTCACTATATTCTGGGGTGGTAAGTCGCAAAACTTTTTACAGTAAAGAGAGCATTCATGTTTTTATAATGTTTGCTTCATGAGACTGTTATTTACCCATACCTCGATGTATTATAGGGTAGGAATGTGGATGCATTGATTCTTTATTTTGGAGAAGATCCATCTCGCTGTCCATTTGAGCAAGGTATGTTGTATATGAATATATGATCACTTTATGACCATGTACAGTTCTTGAAATAGTTGACAGTTATTTTATGACTCTTCTAAATAACTGCTGCAGTGATTTCGACTCTGTTCAACTTTGTGAGGATGTTTAACAAAGCCCATGATGAAAACAACAAACAACTTGAGCAAGAAAAGAAGAAAATGGCACAAAGTGAGAAGTCAAAGGTGAATGCTTCACATAAGGAGTCTGAGCGCTTGTTACATACCACAATCCAGAGTGGCAATATCAACTGACTTTGTCTTCAACGCAAAATTTCTAATTCTTCAAATAAAAAAATAACATATAATCCAGCACAGCATAGACGTCCAACACAAGTGACGGAAGTATCTCATTGATGTTGGATAAAAGAATGTATATTTGGTTGATAGTTTAAATCTGAAATGTAAATATAGGACTGTCTTAATTTTCTGCAGACACGTAGATTGAACACGTCCTTCTATAAGGTGAGCCTCTCTTAGCCTATTCTCCATTTCTGTTTAATTGTCTTCTCGATTGATTTTTAATACTCCATCTTGGTTTCTTCCCTCTCTACATGATTACTTAATGTAGTCTACCTTTTTGATTTGATCAGAGATGGAGGAGTTAGAGCAAGCCTGTTCTTCAATATGCAACATGTAAATTATCCACCCACTGAATTCATAGTTGTAAATAGCTTTATAGAAATGATTTGGTTGATAATGAATCTTTTCCTTCAATGTTTGCTCTTTTCACTTTGAATTGATTGTCACATCTCTCTTGATTGACTTTATCTCGATTGCCCTTTCTCACTTTTTAAGATTATTGTTTGATAATATATTCTTCTTCCTCTCATTACATTGCTTTGTTAATTTCATATTTAAGAGTAGTTATTGTTTGCTTGGCTTCTGATTTACTTTGAACTCGGTGATTAGATTTAACCATCACTGTTTACTGTAAGGTAAATTTCCTTCAGTTTCCAGTCGAACTCGTCCTATTTGATCTTAGGCATACTTAAAGAGTGCATATAGCAGCCGAATTCAGATTTACTGCCACTTTATACAGTATTGTGTATCTTATCCCTTAAGATTTACCTAATTATACGGTATTGTGTATCTTCTCCCTTAAGATTTACCTAATTATACGGTATTGTGTATCTTCTCCCTTAAGATTTATGTAATTTTTTTACCATATACT
>JAXCLQ010071153.1:0-12688 GCA_035584115.1 Cedrela odorata
TATATATGTATTACATAAAGAACATTTTACTTTAATCTTAAATGTGCATTTGCATTTACATTATACTTAAAATCCTAAATAAATAAAAATTTAATTATTTAGCTAATTTTTCGGGTAAATGTTATTGACCCCTTTCCGAATTCATGCAATATTCATTGACCTATTTATAATTAACTTAATTTTTTGAATTATTTATCTAGTGTGTTTGGAAAAATTTTATCCCGATCACTAAAATTTTATATAAAAATTGTGAAAAAAATTTCCAGTCATTACAACACTCTATTTTCATATTTCTCATGCATAAATCATAAATCAAAACACTACCTTTTGCCTACTCAATCATAGCCATATACAATCATTAAAACGTTCCCAACAATTTACTCATCTACCAATTTTATACCTTATTACCACCTAACTACCATTTTCATGCATGTCATTTTCATTTCACTCCTTTACTTTTAACACTGCCACACGTATATTAAACGCTGCCATATATTACATTGAACATTGTCACCATTAGCATGCATTATTGGCACTTAATCTCACATTTCTCACGCATTAAGCATAGCCAAAATATTGTCATTTACATAAATCATTCACTGCCATGTACCAATCACTAAACATTGCCACAATTTCGAAATTAACCAATAACTTGTATAATTCATACATTCATTTCAAGCTTACTATAACAAATTCACAAATTTTTTAGAAATCGACAAGGGTGTTTATCTTATTGGTAACCTATTTCTTTTCCTTCTTCAATTTTCGTCCAACCTCCTTCTCTCTCTCTCCTCAATTCAAATTCGAACTGCCATTTTCTAGCAAACTCCTCCAAGCCTTTTTCCGTCCAATCTCTTTCTCTTCTCCTTTTCGGCAAATTTCTTCTTCCTTTACTCTTCTTCTCGGCCGATTCTTTCCCTCTCTCATTTCTTCCCGCTTTGGCTTCCTTCCCCTCTCTTTATGTTTTCTCTTCCAAGACCAAAAAGTTGAGTTCCCCTCCAAGACCAAGTGCTCCGTTATTCTCTTTTGGTCATTCTTCCTTTCCATCTTCTCCATTTGCTTATTTTCCCTTTCTTTTCCCATGTTTTTTTCCTTTATTTCTCTTCTCACGAGTTTTCTTCTACTTCTCCATCTCTCTAGAATTTTCTCAATGTTTTCTTTTTTGAAAAAAAATGAAATAAAACAAAATAAAGCTTTTTTTTCTTTTTAAATACAATCACATGGCCCGACCACCTTAAGCTTAATGGGCTTAATTTGCATGTATATGGGCCGGACACATTTAATTTAATTGAGCTTATGTTACATATTCATCTTCTAAACCCATTTGCAATTTCATTAGCCCAAAAATCATTAATTAAATGAATTTAATCATTTAGTCCATTTAAAATTTACTCACTTTTCAAATTATTAATCTTTTAAGTTCGAAAAAAATTTTATTCTGATCACCAAAATTTGATTATCACAAATACGTAAAATTTCAGTCGTTATAAATCAATACATTAAATTTATGAACTTAATGAATCATTGGTTATCTTAAATCACATAGCAATATAGTGAATTGATAGATTAAAGATATTTTAACTATACCCTAAATAGGCTAATGGATGTCTTTAAGATTCTCAATTATCAATCATAGTTTTAAACTCAGAGAATAAGAATAGACCGAATCAATTTAAATTGGTTTAAGTAAAATCATATATCTTAAATCTCTCATCCTTATTGATTTTATTCTTTACATTTTCTAATTTTAATTCAATTATTAATTATTTTTAGTATAAATTGTCTCTTTATTCAACTCATTCAGATAAAATTAAAGATAATTTATCCCAGTAGTTAGATCATAAATTCTCAATTTTTGTAAGTACAATACTCACTCATCATTATATTACTTGTTAAAAATATAGTATAATTGCGTTGCGTAAAATTCTCACACCATAGAGCTTCTTCAATTTTTTTGGTAGTTTGATAACAAAAATGTTTTGTTTAGCTAGAAAACTAGTGGTAGTAATTTTCTGCTTTCTTTGGTTGTAAAATAAGAAAAGTCAGGAATAGTTAAGAAAAACTTATATATTTTTTTAAAATTTTTGAATCTATCAGTGCCATGGACCATTGTATGAAACTTTTCATTCGGCATAGTTTGGTTTAAGCCTCTTAAGAAAATTAAGAAAAGAATTTGGAGTAACAAAATTTATGAATTTTTATCAATAGAAGAGCGATGTTTTATAATTTGATGGATTTTTTTATATCTTGGTTGGAGTAGCAACAAAAAATGGGAGGAAAGATTTATGTAAGTTGTTTGACAGATTTCTGCAATCCTTTTCTTTTTATTTACCGTGAATTAATTATTTCATGGATTTATTTATTTTGATTCTCTTTAGTTTGAGGTTGATTTGGCATTACGGACGTAACATGGGTATTTATGTCATTGTGGCGTTCAATAAAGGCCCAAGGGTATGCATATCGTTTCATTGTTAAATATGGATCAAATGCTAATGGTACGGAAAAAAAAAAAAAGTAACAAAAGGGGTGCGTTTGACAATTAGTTTCCACTCGAGAGTTTACTTTTTCTTATTTATAATTGTTTGAATACAATCATTTTCAAAATAAAATAATAATTAAAAATAATTAAAATTTTCCAACCATTAATAACTATTAATAAATAAGGGTATTTTCATAAAAACAAATAATAATATATTCATTTCCATTGCAGAATGCAGCCCATATAGTATAAATTCCTTCACTCATTTTATTCCATTTTCCTTTTCTTTCCTCATTTTTATCCCCATTCTTCGAACAAATACTATTTAAAAACCTCTTAAGTGCACTTGAAATTATGGTAAAAAAAAAAAAAAAACATTTGTAATGAATTGTGATAATCATAATACAAGATATATAGCTAGCAATTTATTTTATTCATCAGAGAACTAACTAAGCATATAGAGGTGTATTCTCAGTCTATTAAAGAGATCGACAAGATCTTTTGATAAGAGAAGCTCATGATGAGGTTTAAAGCATATACATATAAGCACCTGGATAAGTAAAAAATGCTCATTTAAAACCTTAAGACAATAAGTTGTATAATGATGTTGGACATTGTAATGATCCCCTATCTAGAAGCAATTGAAATTTTAGAACATGAATGTTTCGACTTTGATGGCAAGAAATCATAGGAAAAGTTAAAAGTTGGTAAGTTCTAGTCATTGTACTACAATAAAGATTGCTAGCCTAAGTACTATGGTCGAATTGAAAAAATTATGTCAAACCCCATTATTAATTGGCATATGAAAAGGCTTGAAAGTTGCTCAATGCCAAGCAATAGTATCCGATGGTGAGATAAGAACATGTCCATTTGTTATAGAAGATTCAAGATTAAAAATAGTGAACCGCATAATGGTTGGAATTATGCTTTCACCAATTCCTTTTCACATCAGGTAAGAGCATAATGTATTGATGTATCAGTCTGTATCTTATGCCACTTGTTGGGATTGTTTGTTAGGATACATGACTCTTTTTTCTACAAGAATTTATATTCCAAATTTTCAGATGTTTCCTAATCTTTTTCTTATTAGTAGTTTTCTTATTTTAGCATGAACATGTGGGCTACCCACATGGATGAAGTGAACGAAGCTCGTCTAAAACCTGAGGCTGATAGGATGCATGATGATATTACACATTATATGGCTCCTACATCCTTTGATCCCAAAAGCCATTAAAATCTTAGAACTAGAATTTTTCAATTTTGATGCCGAGTAATCGAAGGAAAGGTTGTAAATTGCTAAGATATAATGATTGCACTACAATAAAGATGTTTTGCCAAAGTACTGTGCTCGAACTGAATAAATTATGTCTAGTCCCTTTTTAAATTGCATCTGTGATGGTATAGAAGTTGTTCACTACCAAGAAATATCTTCAATGGTGAGATAAACATCTTTATTAGGATTAAAAAGAGATAAAGACATGCCCAATTATTATAAAAGATTTGAGATTAAAAAGAGTGAATCCCATAATGGTTAGAATTATCCTTGCATGTATTTCCTTTCACATCAGGTAAGAGCATAACGTTTTGATGTATCGGTATGGCTTCGATACCACTTGGAGGGATTGTTTGTTAGGATATCTGGCTCTTTTTTCGACCAGAATTTATATTCTAAATTTTTTGACGTTTTCTAATTTGTTTTTTTGTTAATAATTTTTTTTTTAGTATGTACATCTACCCACCTACATGAAGTGAAAGAAGCTCATCTAAAACTTGAGATATGTTGTATTATAATGTTGCTCATTGTACTGCTCTTCTATCTTTGATCCTAGAATCCCAGAAACCATTCAAATTTTGGAACTATAATTTTTTGACTTTGATTTCAAGAATCCAAGGAAAAGTAGCAAATTGGTAAGATCTAGTCATTGTACTGCGGTAAAGAGTACTTGCGGTCTAATTAAAAAAATTGTGTCTAACCCCTTTTTAAATTACATTTGAGGTGGCTTGAAAGTTTCACGCTGCCAAGTAACCGTGTTTGATGGTGAGATAATGATATGCCTATCTGTTATGAAATATTGGAGATTAAAAAAAATTAATCACATAATAGTTAGAATTGTGCTTGTACATATTCCTTTTCACATTAGATAAGAGCATAAAGTATTGTTGTATCAGTCTAGCTCCAATGCCACTTTTGGGATTGTTTGTTAAGATATATGACTTATTCTTTTAACAAGTATTTATATTCTAAATTTTAAGAGGTTTCCTGATATTTTCTTATTTTCGAATGCCATTTACGCACCTGGATCAAGTGAAAGAAACTCGGCTAAAACCTGAGGATGATAAGATGCATGATGATGTTGCACATTGTATTGTTCCTCCATATTTAATCTTAGAAGTCATTGAAATTTTAGAAATAGAAATTTTCAACTTTGATGCGAGAAAAACAAGGAAGTTTTGCAAATTGGTAAGATCTGGTCATTGTACTATGATAAAGATTACTTGCGAAAGTACTATGGTCAAATTGAAAAAAATGTGTCGGACCCCTTTTCAAATTGCATCTGAGATGACGAGAAAGTTACTCGATGTCAAGCAATAATGTCCCATGGTAAGATAATAAATTTGTTATGGAATATTCGAGATATAAAAAAATAATTCCATAATTGTTGGAATTATGCTTGCAACAAATTTTTTTTTTTTACGTGAGTTAGAGCGTAGCGTATCGATCTGACTCTAATACCACTTGTTAAGATTATTTATTCGAATATTCGGTTGTTTTTCCAACCAATATTTGTTTCTCAAATTTTAAAAGATTTTTTTATTTATTTCTTGTTAGTAATTTTCTTATTTTAGAAAAATTATTATTTTGGAGATAAGGTAATTTTTTTTATGTGATTTATGCTCAAGCTAAAATTTAACTTGTACAAATATATATATATATATATATATATTCTTTTTTAAAAAATAAGTAATTACTCAATGTATATAAAAATGTTGAAATCACTTGTTCATCCATCATATAATCTTTAAAAATAGATAGTTTCTTGTGGGACAAAGATTTATTGAAATTAGGTACTAAACTTTAGTGCAACAAATTTTTATTGAAAAAAATTGTAAGATTTATTGAAATTGAATGGAATTAGGATTTGAGAATGAGAAAAAATTATTAAAAGTATAATTGTAATAATTTTTTAAATAGTGAATTTTAATCATGTCATCCTTAGCAACCGTACTTTTTCATATAATAACTTTTATTTAAATACTTTTTAGAATATAATTTTTTACTTAAATATTTTTTGAAATAGAAATTTTTATTTAAATATTTATGTTGTGTAATTAGTGTTTATATCCGCACGTGCATATATATATATATATATATATTAGTTATTTGATATTTTTTTTCTAAGAGGATCTTGGATAACACTAAAATTCTCGACAAATTGCGTAGGTAAGAATTAATATAATTCTTTTTTTTTTTTTTAGGAAAGCTAAGGTATGAGGCTTGTATGTGAAATAGAATGTTAAAATTAAACACTCTGACTTAAAGAATTATGTATATGAAGTATTGGATTTATACCTATTCTCCATCGGATCACTCATGATAAATTGACCTAACCCAATCCACGAAGAAAGTTAACTCTTAACTTTAAACAAGTATTATCATTGTCTAATAAGAATAGAAATCATCGAGTAATCATGTTTATATTATAATAAGAAATTTGATTTCTACCCTAAACAAATTTTGCTACTCGGGCGAAGAGTTTGGCTGGGAATTGACAATGGTTATGACATGTAAGACAATAAACACATCACAAGAACTACACAAAAGTCCATGACAAGTTTGTAGCAGTAAGAACACTTTCTTCAAAAATAGTAAGCAAGACTATCGACTCAAGACCTCAACAATGTCCCTTTACGAGAGGAACAACAAAGAGAATGGGGTAATCTTGATATAGATTCTGTTGCCGAAATTTTGCAAGCAAGCCTTGCTAGATGCTTAGAATGAATTTTTGAAAAGTCTACGCACTTCAATCAACCTTAGTTTCCTCGCTTCTCCCCCAGATCTGAGGATTAATCCCGAGAAGACACAAGGGCTTCAACAATTCGATCAAATGAGTCGTGCAAAAATACTTGCTATAATACTAATTATTTTAGTTTATAATTTGACATCATCTTGTTATAATAATAACTATTATTGATTTGTTATGGTTATTATAATTATATAAAAATATTTTTTAAATTTAATACCATCTTATCTTATTGTAATTATTTAATTTTTGACAAAAATTATTAATTAAGTAGAACGCTGATGATAACATTAAGAAAAATGTCAATGTTAATCAAATTTTTAAGAAATGATAACATTATTTATTTCATTAATTTTATGTTTTCATCTTGTATATTTGTGTAAATATTTATTTACAGAAAGAAAAACAAGTGACCAATGACGTGCATCACAATGCCTTTACAATGGGAAATTTTTGTGATCAAACATTTAACAATTCTTTTGGCACAGAAGGCATTGGTCATTTACTTCACTAGCAATATTCTAACCACAGCTTCAATATAGTTTTCAAATATATATATTTATAAAAATACATTATATATTAATTAATTTTAATTATAATATTAACAATAATAAAAAAAAATTATATATTTAATATTTGAAAATATTACTACTAAAATATTAAATTTTAACATTTGACAAATTATTTTGGTAAAAACAACATAGGTCATTCGGCCAGCAATAATATTATTGCTGCAACATATTTTTCAAATATGACTTTAATATATATTAACAATAATTAAAAAAATATATATATTTGATAATATAATTATTAAAAATAACAATTATAATTATTATAATTACTTATAAAAATAAATAAATTAAGTTATATTTAAAATAAAAGTAAAAAATAATTAAACTTTTATAATTATTGATAAAATATCAATAAGTTTAGAAATTAAGTATATTATTTTACAAACAAAATAAATAATGAATTCATTTTTATTCATAATTCCTTATTACAATCAAACAATGAAAAACTTTTATTTTCTATTCTATTTTTCTTTACTTTCTATTATTTTTTACTTTCTTTCCTTTTTTTTTTTTTTAATCTATATCATTGACTATAAATATTAAAACAAAAAACTCCTTTATTAGTGAAATTTCTTTTATTAGTAACTTTAACATCTTTCTTTTTCTTTTTCTTTTTTTTTAATCAAAACTGTCCGTAATTAAACCAAACTAAAACTCAGTTCAATAATCTACTTTTAATTAGGGACTGTTAACTTCAATATATGAACAAATCTACTGCCTCAAACATACCATAAGAATTTAATCATTGATCTAAAACTGCAGCAAAGAGGTAAGTACCATCACGGTCTACCTATGGACTTGCTCTTGCTTTGGGATCCATCCCACTGCCCCCATCACGGGTCTTCCTACCGCCTTGCTCTCGCTTTGGGATCCTTTCCATGGCCCTGCTCTAGTGGGTTCAACGCCCACAATTTTCCAAGGCTGCGTGTTCCCATACCAAACTGATCCCGTGGGTTAAGTTCTAATTGTTAAAATTAGGCTCCAATGAACTGCAATCAACAGAATTAATGCACGGAAAAACAAAATGCTGTAATTCTTATAAACTAAAATTATCATACGGGGAAACGAGTAATCGAGACACACATAACTATTGGTACCAATTTGTCAGAGGTAATAAGCTCTGAACAAACCTATATGAATCCCCTCAAGTACAGCTAAAAGGATATGGAAAGTACCATCCTGCCCCCACGATATTACAACATTAACCTATGTTAATATAACTACCTAAATCCAAGTCTGATGTGATTTCGATTAAAAAAAATCATCCCCAGCCCTAGGCAGAAGGAACGAAGCAAAGAAAAACACGCCAGATTGTTATGCTGATGAAAAACTATATGTTTCACACTAACAGTTTTACAAAGTAGTTCTTTTGCTTAAGAAGGCTTGGATTGAATAGCTTAATGAAATACTACAATAATCATGAACTTGCTGGGGCTAATTGCTTCAGTTTTGCCTGTAGAATTACAGCAGCATCATCTGAAATAGTTTTCTTTTTCGTTGCAACCTGCATTTGGAATTTCAATCTTACTAAATAAGAACACTAACACAAAAGGGATATTTGAAAAGTAAAATGCCATATGAAAATTGAAGTTAAAAGCCACAATTTCAAAGGACTTTCAGAGGCAGTTAATATTAAAAAGAAAATGATAAATAAACATAATTATCTTATACCCATCATATTATTAGCTACATAAAAGATTTACAATGACCCACCAACAAAACTGGGAAGGGTAAGGGCAAAGGAAGTGAGAACAAAAATACACAGGACATTTGAGAAAAAGGGGATTATTAGGATTCTAATCAATTAGTTTAAATACGACCTCCAAACAAAAGCCCTCCATATCCAGACAGTAAGGCTTTTAGATCTTTCTAACAGGTGAACTGGTGTTGTGACATTAGAATCTCTTAGATCTTTTGTAACAAATAAACAAATAGTAATCGTTAAAAATTGCAAGCTTTGGCTTGACTCAAGTGTAAAAAAGCAAGGTGAAGAGAGAAGAATAATTCTGTGTAAATTTGCACATGTGACAACGAGAGCTAAAGAACAGATTATTATCTGAGATAATTAGGACACAACATAGGTAGGCTTCAAATGCTTTGATGCAAAAAGGATTAACTTAAGAGTTGTGATATTTTCACCACTTTTTTTTTTTAAAAGCACCTGTCTTACTAATATATCACATATACTAAAAATATCCTTATTTAAAGGAGATAAATGCACTCCCCCTTTGTCTTCTTAAATTTTTTATATTTTGTGCAAATCAATGAACAAGGTTGATAACAGGATACTTGCAATTCCAGTTAAAATAATCTTCCTTATCAAATGAAATTGAACCTTATCAAATGAAATTGAAGTAGCAAAAGGAGAGATGACTGTTTTCAGTCTCACAAAAAAACATGACAGAAACAATCCTATTATCTAATTTTTATTATGATAATTATGACTAATAGGAAAGAATGCTTTTTTCTACACTAATTTCATTTAATAAGAAAAATTATCTTTGACTAGAACTGCAAGTATCCCATCATCAACACATTTTTCATTGATTTGCACAAAATCTAAAAAAAATTAATAAGATAAAGGAGGGTATTTTTAGTGCTATAAGATATATTAGTAAGTGGTATGCTTTCACACAAAAGCTGGGGGTAAATATCACCAGCCTTAACTTAATAGAGAAGGGACCTTTTAGAATAAAGAACCACAATGGGTCAAACAGAATAGTCATAAAGAATATCATATTGGACGATGAATAGATATAGACAAGAATGGCACAAAATCCTTAAATGTGATTGACCCCATTTTGTTGGAATTAAGCTTTTATTGAGTCAAATGGATTACATCTTGCCAACCAAGCTAAAGAAAAGAATGTTGGAGTATATTTCAGTTAAAAGATTTAAGAGACCTGTTTAATATGAAAGATTGAGATCTATGTCAGAATTCAGATGATGTCTATTTCACAGTTTAGACCCATTTGTTCACAGAGTGAACACCAAAAGTGAGACAATTGTTTAACAATCTTTTTTTTCCTTTTGCCTGATCTATTGTGGCCAAAGAAATAAAGTTTCATTTTACAAATTATTTAAATTTCAGAAAGTCAAACCAAAGTATGCCTTAGTGTTTCTAGAGGTTCCCTAAGACTATAAAAGGTAGGAGAACCAATCCAACCTGGAATGGAAAGCATGTATTGTCGATGCCTCAAATGGTTAATAATTAGTTTGATTTCAATAAAGTAAACACTCATCACAGGAAAAAAGGTAAAAATTCAAAAGACTAGGAACTGTCCCTTTAAATACTATGAATTGAAAATCCGTTAGAATTAAATGTTCTCTTTAAACTAGTAGTTCAAAGGTTCAGCAGGCATCAATAATAACCTCAAAATCATGCTACTTAAAGATGAAAGTACCAAAAAACTATGTTGGAAACATACCTCAATGAGCTGGTCAAAATTAGATTTCAGCAGATTGATTTTACGTTCACAATAATCTTTGCCTTCAGCCATGGTTTTCTGACAGAGAAATCATCAAGCGAATCAAGAAGAGATAAAGGCATCAAAGAATGAGATGCACGAATTAGTGAGTGAAAAGCAATATTTTCTGCACCTAATTTCCTCTATTCGATTTCCTAATGAGAAGTCAATATTTTCCAATAAGATCATCACATAACAAAAACTTTTCAAAATATTGCAGTTCCAGATATTTATTTATTTATTGAAAATGCCACAAAATATTTTTTAGAGGAAGTCTTCATAGGAAGCATTGAAGCAGCAATTCACGAATTCCAATATTTTCAAGTTGTAGATGCTAGGCCTAGAGCAATTACCAAATATTATAATAGTAACAACCCCAGCAGAAAATCAACTCATCTTTGCTAAAAAAAGGTCACTGAACATGCAGTTTATATCGCAGACAACTATAAACTAGGAATCAATCCAATGCATAACAACAAAACTCTACAGGGATAAAACAACATATGTTTTAAAACTTTTTTCTGGTAGGAAAGATAACGAAAGACCTCTCTCATCTCCATCTAGACTGTTACAAATTTCTATTCCAATAACTCGAGATTTATCAAAACATATTTCTCATTGGTGTGTAGTGCACTCGGAGTTTGCAAAAGCATCAACAGAAGCATGAATTCCTCATGAAAAAACTAAATGGTGACAACAATAACAATAGTAAATCATAACTAAATATAAAGTTTTTAACATTTTTCTTTCCGTCCAAGCCAATAAGGAAAAAAAGAAAAACTATGCCTGTCGACCACTCAGTTTTAATTTGAAAGTGATCGTACTGCAGATGCAGCTTAAAACTCCTCAATATTCCTAGAAATCTTATACACCAGTAACAGCATGTTAAAGTTCCTTTCCTAGAGCAAGAGTTGTATGCCGGCACATATTAATTAATTGAGACAAATATCTAGTAATTCAAATTTGAGTTTAGATTCATTTACCAACAATGCATGCTCCCCTCAATGTTGTGATGCAACTCAAGTTGAGAAAGAACTTTTATAACAGACAATGGGCATCTAACCTATTGCAAATTCTTATTAGTTCAGAAAATTATCAGTCTAATCTAACCCCACCTGATTTACCTTTAAACCGCATGAAAACACATGAATATACAAACGAACACTGAAAATCATAAACAATTTAACATTTTTCTAACTTCTACTATGTTGATACAAGTAAAAACGCAACAAGTTGAAGGAGTTGAGAAGCCTTGAACTCACCTCGACAAAGTATCCAGTGCCAATATCAACGAGGACGTTATCAGCGTCATCAAGTGTGCCAGTAACATAAAGCGACGCCGTAAGAGGCACTAACATTTTACTTCCTTGAGGGCGGAGGGAGAGATCGTCAAGAGCAGTGGAAGCGGATTCGAGGCGAGAAGTAGCAGTACGAATGTTGTTGAGGCTGTCTTGTAATAGATTGACTTCCAGATCCGTCTGTTCTTTCAATGCTTTTAGCTGCTCTAAGCTCATCTTCTCCATCTCCGCCGCTCTCAAAATTCCGCCTCCCACCACGCCTTTTGATGAGGCCATTCTTCTTCTCCATTCACCTATCTTCTATGATTTTTTTTAAATTAAAATTTTTCATTTCGTTATCAATTGTGAAATTGTTTTATGAGTATACTCTTATTAATTAGCCCCTATAGCTCAGTGGTAGAGCGTCAGTCTTGTAAACTGAAGGTCTGTAGTTCGATCCTGCATGGGGGCATTTTTATATTTTCGTACTTTTTTTAAATTTTTTTTATCATCAATTAATTATTTTGTAAATTTTTTCTTATGAATCTATTCAAAATTAATAATTTTCGTAATATTTTTTTAATTTTTTTTATCATCCCATCAATTAATTATTTTGTAAATTTTTTCTTATGAATCTATTCAAAATTAATAGTTTTCGTAATTTTTTTAAATCATCAATTAATTATTTTGTAAGCATTTTTGTATTTGTCTAATCAAAACTAATATCTCTAAATCTTCTCTTATCAATCAATTCAAAATTATTATTTTATTTATTTTGTAAATCTTTCTTTTAATTATTTTGTAAATTTTTTCTTATGAATCTATACAAAATTAATAATTTTTAATCTTTTTATGGATTCATGCTTCTTTT
>JAXCLQ010071155.1:0-12684 GCA_035584115.1 Cedrela odorata
ATATGTTTGATATAATAAATGGCATGATATTGTATTATAACTTTACATTAAGGAATTGTTAAATTATGATTTTGCATAGAAGAAATTGTTAGATTATAACTTTGCATTGAGGAATTGTTGGATTATAATTTTGGTATTGAGGAATTATTGAATTATTTTATATTTATTTCTTAGTAAAGTGTGGATTAATGTATTATTGTATCCCTTCAATATTAATGACTTATATATATATATATATATATGTGTGTGTATATATATCTAATATAATTGCTGCAACAGAGGAAAATATCTCGTAGAGAAAAATCAAAAGCTAATGCATCTAGTTCACGAGCTCTTCGGAATGTTGGAAGAGCGGGGGAGTCTGCAAGAGAGGCTGGAAATGAGAATCCTGTTATTAACTTGTTATTGGGTAGACCTTGGCAGTTTGATAGACATGCCATTCTTGATGGGTATAGTAATAGGTACTCCTTTAAGAAAGATGGTAAGAATATTACATTAAAACCAATGACACCTAAGTAAGTTTATGAAGAACTACTTAGGATACAGCGGTCCTTTGAAGAATCTAAGTTTAGTGAAATCGAGAGTAAGGGTAGTTCTAAGAGTGATGGAAAATCCGAGAGTAAAGAGAAATTGAATAAAAAGTTGAGTGTGTATGTGAAACATAGGGAGGTTAAGGAAGCTTTTTATAAAAAAAGGTCTTTGATTGTACTAGTATACAAAGAAGCTTATTTAAGTACTGATAATCTTAACCCTTCTATGCCTAATTATGTTGTTTCCCCTTCATAGGAGTTCGATGGCATATTCCCTGAAGAGATGCCAAATGAGTTGCCACAGATTCGAAGGATTGGGCACCAAATCGACTTTGTGCCTGGAGCAGTTATTCCTAATAGATCAGCTTACAGAGCCAATCCTAAGGAGACGAAAGAGTTGTACAGACAAGTAGAGGATTTGCTAGCGAAAGGTCTGATCAGAAAGAGCATGTCACCTTGTGAGTTCTAATACTACTCGTGCCTAAAAAGTATGGGATGTGGAGGATGTGCGTTGATTTCAGAGCCATCAATAAAATAACGGTAAAGTATCGACATCCCATTCCTAGATTAGAAGACATGTTGGATGAATTGCATGGGCATGTTTGTTTACTAAAATTGATCTAAAGAGTGGATACCACCAAATTGGGATGAAAGTAGAGGAAAAATGGAAAACTGCATTTAAGACTAAGCATGGATTATATGAATGGCTAGTCATGTCATTTGGTTTAACAAATGCTCCTAGTACTTTTATGCGGTTAATGAATCATGTATTACGTGCTTTCATAGGAAAATTTGTGGTAATCTATTTTGATGACATTTTGGTGTATGGTAAATCCTTGGATGAGCATATAGGTCATTTGCAATCTATTTTAGATGTGCTTAGGAAGGAGAAATTGTATTCCAACCTTAAAAAGTGTGCATTTTCCATCAATCGAGTTGTTTTCTTAAGCTATGTTGTGAACGCAAACGGTATCGAGGTAGATAAGGAAAAAGTGAAAGCTATTAAGGAGTGACCAACACCTAAGTTTATTTTTAAGGTCCGGAGTTTTCATGGCTTAGCTAGTTTTTATAGCCATTTTATGCTAGATTTTAGCACTATAGCCACACATTTGACTGCGATAGTGAAGAATGATATAGGATTTAGATGGGGTGAGGAACAAGAGAGGGCATTTAATTTGATTAAAGAAAAACTTTGTTTTGCACTATTATTATCTTTGATTGATTTCACTAGTACTTTTGAGATTGAATGTGATGCTTTTGGGATTGGTATAGGTGCTGTGTTGATGCAAGAAAAACGCCCAATAACATTCTTTAGTGAGAAATTAAGCAGAGCGCTATTGAACTATTCCACCTATGATAAGGAGCTGTATGCCTTAGTACACTCTTTAGAGACATGGCAGCATTACCTATGGCCAAAAAAGTTTGTGATTCACATTGATCACAAGTCCTTGAAGCACTTGAAAGGGTAGGGCAAGCTGAGTCGTAGACATGCGAGGTGGTTAGAGTTCATCAAGATATTGTCATATGTGATTAAGTACAAGCAAGGCAAAGACAATGTGGTTGTTGATACACTGTCATACAGGTATGCACTTGTTTCTTCACTTAGTGTCAAGTTGTTTGGTTTTGAGTTTATAAAATGCATATATGTAGATGATGTTGATTTTGGCACTGTGTATGAAGCATGTGAGAAAACTGCATTTGGTAGGTTTTACAAGCATTAGGGATACTTACTTAGAGACAATAGGTTGTGTGTTCCCAATTGCTCTATGCGTGAGAAGTTTGTAATTGAGTCACATTGGAGTGGTTTTATGGGACATTTTGGGGTAGTCAAATATTTGGACATTCTTAAAAAACATTTCTTTTAGCCTAATATGAAGAAAAATGTAAAAAAGATTCGTTCTAAATATATTACGTGTAGGAGAGCTAAGTCTAAGGTTAAACCTCATGGTTTGTATATGCCTTTATCTGAACCTAGTGAACCTTGGGTAGATGTTTCCATGAATTTTTGTATTAGGTTTGCCTAGGACTAGGAAAAGCATGGATTCTATTTTCGTGGTTATGGATAAGTTTAGCAAAATGGCACATTTCATTCTGTGTCATAAGACAAATGATGCCACGATTGTTGCTGAATTGTTCTTTAGAGAAGTAGTGTGTTTGCATGGTGTTTCTAAAAGCATAATTAGTGATTGGGATGTTAAATTCCTTAGCTATTTTTGGCGTATCTTGTGGGGTAAATTAGGTACTAAATTGTTGTTTTCCACCACTTGTCATCCACAAACTGATGGTCAAACTAAGACAGTTAATAAAATTTTGACCACACTATTGCGTGCTATCATTAAAAATAATTTGAAAACTTGGGAAGATTGCTTACCATTTGTTGAGTTTGCATATAACAAGAGTGTGCATTCATCTACTAAGTTTTCTCTATTTGAGTTTGTGTATAGTTTTAATCTACTAACGTCTTTGGATTTGCTACCTTTACCTAGTAATAAGTGTTCAAGTTTAGATGGAAAGAGAAAAGCTGAAATAGTTAAGAAGATGCATGAGCAAGCTAAGCAACACATCAAGAAGCGAAATACACAAGTTGCCATCCAAGCCAATAAAGGCCATAAGCATATTACATTTGAACCAAGAGATTAGATGTGGGTGTATATGCGTAAGGAGAGGTTTCCTGCTCAAAGAAAGTCTAAACTTGATGCTAGAGGAGATGGACCATTCCAAGTGATTGCGAAAGTGAATAACAATGCTTACAAAATCGACTTGCCAGGTGAGTACAATGTGAGTGCTACTTTTAATGTTATTGATCTTTCGATGTAAGCTCTGGTTTGAGGACAAATCCTTTCGACGAGGGGAAGAATGATGACGGATCAAGCCCACCATTGGATGATCATGATCAAGTTGATCATGATCCTTTACATGTTCCTCAAGGCCCAATAACTAGATTCAGAGCTAAAGAGATCAAAGAGACACTAAATGTACTTGTTTAGAACATAATGGTGCAAGAGGCCCAATCCGTTACTTCACTCGCACAGTTGGGCTCAGTTAAAGACTATGGAGGTACAATCTCATTCAAGCATCAAAAGAGGAGAATCCAAGCCTTTAATTGGCCCCATTACACATAGCCAAATTCGTCACTATTTATTTACCTATTATCTTATATAATTTAGGGATATTTTGGTCATTTTTTGTTCAAGGGCTTTTAGACCCGAATTTTATATGACTCGTAATACTTTATGAAACCTTGTTATAAGCCAAATTTTAAGCCCAAACTATATCATTAGGGTTATCAAATTAAAAACCCTAGTTTCTAGGAGTATAATGTATTTAAAGGTGTTATAACCCTTGGCCAAAGATGAGACACAAAAATACATCTTTTTAATTGAAAGTTAAGCTTTTCTTTCAAGTTCTTTTCATAAACTTGATTGTTAGAACTTATCAAGAGTGATCTTGTGGCTTTCTCTTTCGGAATACTGTTGGTTAGTTGCTTAATCGCGAGTTTCGGGTCAACGGTTAACTTTTCTTTCTTGGTTTGGCTATTCGAGGTTCTATCCACCTTTTCTAGGTTTTCAAAGCGTCGTTCTTTGGAGGTTCGCATCCATCAATGCTGTGTTGGGGAAGATTGCTTGGGTAGAAAACATTGCATCCCAATGCATATTTTCTACACTTAACACTTGAGTATTTTCTCGGCACAGCCACCTTACACCTTCCCTACTTGTCGATTTCATTAAACGAACCAAAGCCATCCACTTGCTCACTTACCTCTTCATTTCATCAAATGATCAAAAGCATTCCATATGTCAAGGCTTGAGTGGTTGGCTTAAACAAACATCAACTAACTTGATATATGTATGTATATATATATATATATATAAAGCCATGGAGAGAGAAAGTGTTTATTATTTTATTTATACAATATAAATAAAATATAATGATTATATTTTAATATTATATCATGTATAATTAAATATAATCATTACTTATAATGTTTAATATTTAAACATTAAATATAAAAAGACACTTGGCAATATCACATGGTGCCATTTGTCAAGTAAGGATTCATTTGATCAAATAACAATTATTTAATCAATAATAAATAAATAATTTATTTATTAATATTCTTATGACAAAATATATTTTTCTTAGTTTCCAAATGTCCGTAAATTATATTTACGTAATCCGAATTATTACCGAAATATTTCCCACATACATGTGTGCTAGCCCGTCTTAGCTAGGAAATTAATTCTTTACAATAAAGAATTAAATTGTCATTCGATCAAGTATCATAACAGTATCACTAACTAACTTAATAATATTGTATATGGTAATAACCATTATCATCAAGTAACCGACGTGTGTGTAACTGTCTGGATACACCGTGAGTTGGACATGAGTAGATAAAAACCCTTTTGTATCACTTCGGTATAACTCCTTACATTCGAAGTTTCCAACGATTATGTTCAACCTCTAACAAGATGCCACAACCCCTAGACACTAATGAATCCATAAAGTCGTACGTACATGTAGTAAAGTCCTTCTGATATCGACTCTCGATCGAGTACGAGTAATGAAAACGTCAAACCCTTAACTCAATCATAGAAACATGGTCTCAAATCATATACGGGATTCGTGTATCCGAAAATACTTTTTAGAAACATATACTTTAGCTAGAGATTTCATTCCCATATATGACATCCCCATCTAGGATCTCAAACTCCAAAATCTGAACTAGCAGATTCCATCTTGGTTATCACCTGTCTTTATACACCAAGAACACTTTGCCTACTAAGCTTCTTTCACCAAGCATGGCTAGCCTGATGCGATATACACAAGTAAACGATGTGCCTCAATCGAAGAACTAGTGTTACACTAATACAGCTATATGACTTATCATTGACTGTGAATAATCACCTATGTGATTCGTCACATTTAGTCATGCTCAGTAACACGTTCTCCAATACATCACCCATGTTTATACTCTTGAGACATGAGACTCGTTTCCAAACTATTAGTATCCAATACTAATTCTTGGCAATATCAAGCATGTCAGTCATGCAATATCATAGTCTCATATAATATCACCTTAATCGGGAACTAATTCGAATGTATTCAAATAAAAACTCTATACTCATATCTACATTTCCTTGCAGATGGAGTTGTAAAAGTTGCCTAAGCAGGAGAAATTAAGTTTGCATTGTTTTTGATATAATTTAAAACTTTTTCAAATTAGAATAACTTACTTGTTTTTTGAATTTGTCACATAAATTCAAGATTTGAAGTTTGAGGAGTGCCAAAGAGAACTTCCTCTATATATGTTCAACCTTGATTTGAACTTAATTTGAGCTTAGAAGTAGAAATTGAAGAAGAATTTGCAAACCATTGCCTTTTGAACTCTTTAGACCAACAAGAGAATGAAACACCTTTTTTGTTTTTTATTTCGGCAAAGCTTAACCAAAATAAGCCAATTTTTTCCTTTTAAAGTGTTTATCGGCCAAGTCAAAAAAACAAAGCCAATTTTGACTTTTTAAAGACATTGAATATATATATATATATATATATTATACCTTTTATTTTTCCATCACATAGCTAAATAAAAGTCATTCATTTCCACTTTTCCAAACTTGGCCAATTTAAACCAAGTGCTAGCTTGCCATTGGTCCAAATTCTTATATTTACCCATACAGTTAAATACAATAGTTAATAAAACCAAATTATCATAATACCCTTTATAGAATTTATCATAAAACCCTTTTATAGAATTTACCATAATGCCATTGTATTTAAATATTAATAATTAATAAATAAACACTTTATTAATTAATTATTATAGTATTACCATAATACCCTTCTTATAGAATTTATCATAAAACTATTTTATAGAATTTATTATAATACCCTTGTATAGATAATTTATTAATTAATTATTTCAACACTTGCAATAATACTCAATTAAGTTTCTTATCAATTTGGGTGTGACTTAATAGGTTCACTATAAAGTTGGCAATAGACGTACATCAAATTCTATATTAAACTTTTTCATTCATTCGACATTTAGTAAATCATCTCATGATTAATTAAATGAATTAAACTATTTAATTTACTTAATATTTAATAAATCATTTCATGATTAATTAAATATGTCTACAGACCAAGATTAATATCTAGCAATATATCATGGCCACCCGAATTATAATGAAATATTAAGCTTTAACATGAACCTTTCTTAATCAATTACCATGCAACTCAATCTTTCCGCCATACTTGCTCTAATTGGATCAAGGTCATGATTAACTGTCAAAATCTCTATATCCAATACTATGTATAATGAATCTTAAGATCGTGACTCATTCAGTGTACTGTCATTGAGAACTTTTTCTCAATCCTACACTGCCCCTTGGCCAAGGATTTCTTGAGACATATCTTTATCATTCACATAGAGCAAACTCCCATAATGTACTTAGGGTGACGGATCCTTTATTGATTATTCATCTATCTCCATGAGTGTCGTACCATGCCCAATAACTACCTGTAATAAACCTAATGGTTCATCTTGAGTTAGTATCAAAGTACAACATTTCACCCACAAAATAACTATGATATTCTCAAGTTTAAGGATCACTTACACTACTGATACGAAAAATGTCCAATTGATAGTAAAGTACAATTACTATTTGGACATTTCTATTGTGAGTCAATTTAGTGAATTCATTCTCTAATTAGAACCTACACACTTGCCTCAGTATCAACACACAAGTGGTCTATAAGAACAACTACCTTTTCATAGTGTGTACCAGTCTATCCGATATTATAAAGGCTCCACTTTATAGTCCTATGACTGGGAATGTTTAAGAATGATAAATCTAATATATTTATCTCATAAGTATGATCTCATCATAATTAAATATATATTGCAAACATTCTATAGACTTTATCATTGTACATTTAAACATGTAAATAAATGATGAAAGATATTGTCATAATTAATTTGTAGGGCATAACTCTTACAATCTCCCACTTGCACTCAAAGCCAATCACCTTTATGCCTAAGACCCATTTTTTCAAAATATTTTTCGTGCATCTTTTGTGATAAAACTTTGGTGAGCGGATCTGCTATATTTTCATTAGTAGATACTCTGGCAATCTGGAGGTCACCTCTCGCAATAATTTCACAGATGAGATGAAATCGTCGTAAGATATGTTTGGATTTCTAATGAGACCTCGGTTCCTTCGCTTGTATTATGGCTCCATTGTTATCATAGTACAATGGAAAAGGATCAATAATGGTAGGAACCACACCAAGTTCAACAATGAACTTCTTCATCCAAACACCCTCTTTTGTTGCTTCTGAAGGTGCAATATATTCTACTTCAGTAGTGGAATCAGCAATAACTTCCTATTTTGAACTTTTCCAACTTACTGTTCCATCATTCAAGACATACACATATCCTGAAATAGATTTGTTGTTATCTTTATTAGACTGAAAACTTGAATTAGTATAACCTTCAAGTTTCAAGTCTTCTCCTTCATATATAAGAAACATCTCTTTAGTCATTCTTAAGTACTTAAGGATGTTCTTAACTGCAATCCAGTGACCCTTACCTGGATCTGCCTAATATCTGCTCATAACACTTAGAGCATATGCTACATCAGGCCTCTACATAGCATAGCATACATGATAGATCTTAGAGCCGAAGTGTATGGAATTCTAGTCATGCGTATTCTCTCTTCTTCAGTTTTAAGGGACATTTCTTTGGAGAGATAAACTCCACGACTCATCGGCATATGTCCTCTTTTGGAGTTTTCCATGTTAAACATTTTTAGCACTTTATCTATGTACGTTGACTGGGTCAACCCTAACATCCTATTTTATCTATCTATATAGATCTTTATCCCCAAATATAGGATGTTTTACCCAAATCTTTCATGAAGAAGTTTTTAGACAGCCAAATCTTTACTAATTGTTACATCCCAATATCATTCCCAATTAATAATATGTCATCCACATATAATATTAAGAATGTAATCTTGCTCCCACTAACCTTCTTATAAACACACAGATCATCCAGATTTTTGATAAAATCAAATAATTTGATTGTTTTATCAAAACGGATGTTCCAAGAGCGAAAGGTTTGTTTAAGTCCAAAGATGGACCTTTGTAGCTTGCATACTTTATGAGGCTTTTTAATGGATACAAAACCTTCAAGTTGTGTCATGTACGCATCCTCTTCTAGGTTTCTATTAAGGAAAGCTGTTTTAACATCCATTTGTCATATCTCATAGTCATAGTATACAGCTATTGCCAAAATAATTCAAATGGATTTAAGCATGGCTACTGGTGAAAAAGTTTCATCAAAATCATCTCTTTGTCTTTGACAATAACCTTTTGCAACCAATCTTGTTTTATAGGTTTCTACCTCTCTTGTAACTCCAGTATTTCTTTTAAAGACCTATTTGCAACCTATATGTACAATATCTTCAAGCGTATCAACCAAATTCCAAACTTGGTTGTGGTACATAAAGTACATTTTGGATTGTATAGCACCAAGCCATTTCCTAGAATTGAAACTAGTTATCGCTTTTTCATAGGTTTTAGGATCTTCATCCGACGTAAGGTAAATTTTATATCTACCTTGATCAATATATCCTACATATCTTTCAAGTGTTCTTGAAATTCTCGTCAACTTATGAATTTATGTGTTTACTTTTTCTTGAACAGGTTTTTCCAGACGCGTAATAGTAGGTTGTGGTTTAGAAATTTCTTCAAGTTCTATTTTTTGCTTACTATATTCTTCTATTAAAAACTCTTTTTCTAAGAATATAGCATGTTTCGAGGCAAACACTCTTTGCTTTTCATTATGATAGAACTGATATTCAATAGCCTCTCTTGGATATGACACAAACCTACATTTGACACTCCTTAAATCAAGTTTGTCTGGATTAAGCTTTTTCACAAAAGCTGGATAACCCCAAACTTTAACATACTTAAAGTCAAGTTTTCTATTCTTTCATATCTCATATGAAGTTCGTAATACTAATTTTGTTGGAACCTTGTTCAACAGGTAATTTGTAGTTTCTAGAGTATAATCCCAGAAAGATGTTGGAAGATTAGCAAAACTCATCATGGAACGTACCACATCTAATAGTGTATGATTTCTTCTTTTTGATACACCATTAAGCTGTGGTGTAGCAGGAGGAGTATATTGAGACACAATCCCATGAGTTTTAAGATAATCTAAAATCTCATAACTTAAGTATTCTCCTCCTCAATCTAATCTAAAGATTTTAATACTTTTATCCAATTGGTTTTCTACTTTATTCTTAAATTTTTAAAATTTTTCAAATGCCTCAGATTTATGTTTCATCAATAACACATATCTGTATCTCGAGAAATCATCTATGAATGTTATGAAGTAATAATAACCACATCTGGCATGTATTGTCATTAGCCTACATACATCTGTATGAACCAAACCTAGAACATCTGATGCTCTTTCCCTATGTCTAACAAAAGGGTACTTTGGTCATTTTATCTTTAATGCAAGATTCTCAAGTACCAAATGATTCAAAATCATTTGTATTCGAATAACCATTTTAAATTAACTTGTACAATCTTTTCTCATTAATATGACCAAATTGACAATGCCATAGATATTATGTTTAGACTGTCTTGTTTTCTTTATCCGATATGTTCAAAATGTAAGACTGTGTTTGCTACATCAAATATGTACAAACCATTTTGTAATGTACCATTATCAAATAATTGTTTATTTAGTAATATTTTACAACCATTATTTACAAAATATAGTTCAAAACCTACTGCATCTAACTTAGAAATAGATACAATGTTTTTAATCATATTAGGTACATATAAACAATCTTAAAAAAACAAGGTCTTCCTTGATGAAAGTTGAACTTGAGCGGTGCCTACGAGTAATGCCGCAACTTTTGTACCATTACTCACACGTAAGTCCACTTCATTGCTTCTGAGCTATCTTGTATTTGTTAGAATCTGCACATCATTACAAATATGAGATGCACTTCCGATATCTAATACCCACAAAGAACTATTCTTTTGTGACAAATTTATTTCAATGACAAACATACCTCGTGAAGCATCACCATGCTTCTCATTTGCAATTTCTCTTCCAATGCCCATCCTTGCCATAATGGAAGTAAATGCCTTTGGGCTTTTTCTCGGCAGCCTTGTTCTTTTTTATTCTACATTTTCCTTTAAGTGACTTCTCCTTCTTACTAACTAATTTAGCTTTACCTTTCTCAAAGGTAGAAGAAGAACTACCTTTTACTATTATGACTTCACTCTTGTTTGACAAGATTTGTGCTTAAGCTGTTTTTAACATATTTAAAAGTTCGACCAAAGTACACTCAATCTGGTTCATATTGAAGTTCATTATGAAGTTGGAAAAGGTACGAGGAAAGGATTGGAGAATAAGATCAACGGATAAATCATTATCCATTACAAAGCCCAAATCCGCAAGGTGTTCTATATAATTGATCATCATAAGCACATGATCATTTACCGAACTACCTTGAGCCATTCTAAACCCAAAAAGTGCCTTAGATATCTCATATCTGGCCATTCGACTTTGCTTCCCAAACAAATCTTGAAGGTAAAGCAAAATATATCTCGCATCTATTTTCTCATGTTACCTTTGCAACTCATTGCTCATACCGGCTAACATATAACACTTTGCTATAGCTTCATCCTCCTTCCATTTCTTGAAAACTTTTTTTCTCTTCCTCAAATGCATTATCTAGAACAATTCTCAAATTACGTAACCAATTCGAGAAATTTGGACTGGTAAGCTTATTCATGTCAAGTGTAAATTTAAGTGGATCAGTTAAAGCAGCCATTATGATCTACATTATAACACAACAAAATATAGCAAATATTATTAGTAATGAACACATTATAAATTGAACTTTATTCATAATTACCTCCCACTATTTTAATCAAAATGTATAATCCTCTTTTATGCAAATAAAGAAATAAATAAAATAAACATTTATTTCCTAGTAAGTATTGGAATCCTAATTAACATAAACAACGTGACCTTGTGTGACATAACAAATTAGGTGTTTCTTAATTAAGTAGGTAACTCTTACCAATTGCAACTAATGCAATTTCTAATTTAATTCAGCCTTTAGAATAAATATGACCTTGTATAACACAACAAATCATATTATTCTAAGTTAAACCCGCCATTTCTTTGTGAATTTTGTTTCATTATCTAACCTTTGTGTGACACAACAAAGCTAGATAATTACGCTTAATTCATATCATCACATGTTTAATGTGCCAACCCATGACATCTAAACAAAGTGCAAGCTTTATGTGACACAACAAACTAGCACTAAGTAAATGAATTCAATCGACAAATAAATGGCGAAAGGCCATGTAAGTCATTCTTAATGTCTTACATTTACAACTTAATATATTAACAATGAGAGGGATTTTATTTTAATGGTCTCATCAATTTTAACATGTATCATTTTAACATACATCACATGTATCAATTTAATCAACTATAGTTTAGACATTTAATCATACTTTCCAAGCTCTTCTTTAATCAAATTTGTATTTTGCATATTTTTAACATGACTTTCAAATCAAAATACACAACACACCAATTTAATGAAATAACCATTATTTCATTTTTCTGTAAAATATTCAACAATTGAAAACTTTACGAAATTTTTTGTTTATTCTATAATGTATTCAACACTTGAATACATTACTACGTGTTCGGAAAACCATTTCCATAATTCATCCAACACTCGAAAACATTAACACGTGTTCAAAAAATGCATGAATATCACTATACATTCACTTAATAAATTATTTAACAATTAAATACTCAATTAAGTATTTGATTTTAAATATAATTATTGTAGAACCGATTTTAATATTTCACGCAAAATTTCGGCATACTTAACTTTAATTTCATCATGCATCATATAATTTTCAGATTTGAAACACTTTGCAATTCCGAAATCGGCCATACAACACATTCAATTAAAGCTAAAACATACACCAAAACACTCCCATATATTCATACACCAACCAAACCACCAAATCAACTTCTTCTCAACATAAACATGATCAATTTCCACAAGCGCTTCATATATATATATATAT
>JAXCLQ010071156.1:0-12683 GCA_035584115.1 Cedrela odorata
AAATCTTTGCATATAAAATTCAATATTATTACACATATTAAAATATTCTCATTAATATACCTTTGATACAAATAAGTTCTTAATTGAAATCTCTTAATCTTAATTGAAATTTCTTAATTAACTCCCCTGTTAATCTTCCTTCATAAATTGTCCTTGTTATCATTTATTTTATTATTATTTTTTTCAACTATGAACTTCATCTCCCAAATATCATAGAAATAAACGTATCTTATACTTTTTGAATTTCTTAATCGTACTCCTTAATCATTGAAAATTTATTGAATAAAATAGATGAATATAATCTCTAACTTAGGAAACTATGTATCCCTCTTCATGTTTAACATGTCAGCAACTATTTCAAATCTACGTAAATCTAATTCAATTTATAACATCAATTTCACACCTTAAAGAAAATTGCCATATTTTTTTTTAACATCCTTGGCCTTCATTCATAAATAAAAATTTATTACTTCTATGATCTTAAATTTCTTATTCAATTTCCATAGAAGTCTTCTCATAGAAGAACATAAAATGAAATCTTACATCAACCTCACATATTTACAGCTTAGGTTTCATTTTCAGTCAATGAATTATAATTCCAGGAAATCAATTCCTTTAAATCTTGTAAAACAAAATTCTTATTCCTTACAGTTTCTTATAAGAATAAATAAGATTTAGACTTTATTTATTTATTTATTATTATTATTATTATTTTATCATAAACTAAACTCATAAATAGTCTCATACCAAAAGTCACTTAATAATATGGCCCAAGACAATTCATTTTACAAAGATCATAATATTCCTTTTTAATATTAGCATAAACTCGAAATAATAATTTTAAATCTTTCCTTAACATTTTATAAATCATAGATAATTACAACAATGTTTGAGAAATAAGAAATACCCTTCATGACTCAATTACAAGCCTCAACATTTTACTTAGTCCTTTTATACATTTTACTTGGATTAGTTCACTAATTCTATTTCCATTTGTGTCTTCTACTAGCTGAAGAAAATTTTTTATTCTAAGATCTCACTTCTCACTTAAGACTTGCATCAATATTCTTAAAAAAAATTTTATTATGTTTCCCCAAAAAGAACAAATCAAATAATAATTTCTTAAAGCACCACCATTCTGAGCAATATCCTCAATCAACTTCTTTTGCGGTCTCATCATTCTTACTAATCCCATTAATGATAAGATGTTTATCTTTTATTGTGGCTTGATTTACTCTCCGGTAATCACATAAGTTAAGAAACCCTTCACACCCATTTTCCTAGTAACTTTGTGGCCTTAATCACATTGAACAACCTTTGACCTATCATAAATCATCTTCCACCGAAATTAAATTATGATTGGCTTAGAATGTTAACCACCACTAACTTAGTAAAACAATTCATTATTGCATAATATGTGGCCAACCAATCCTATCATGCCCAAAACCTAGGGTCCACCTGTGACAATCGCCACAGAACTTCCTGATATATCCTCCAATGCTCAGAACGTATCAAGAGAGCCTGTAAGGCTAACCTATACATCTTATACTCTTGAAAACATTTTTAAAATGTATTTTCCATCCGTAGAAGTACTCTCAAAGAATTAATCTTCATGATCAATTCATCCACAACATGTTTAGAAAATAAAATATCAATAAAGAAAATCATTTATCATATAGGTTGAATAAAATAATAATTTCTTACATAATATTTAGTTATGATACAATACTTTACATATTTCCCCAAAAATCACAAATTTAAATAAAATCACATATCCAGTGAACTCTGACTTATATAAGTGAATCAAGATAGAAAATTTACTAGAGCTTCTTAAGCTCTCTATCGCCACCACTAGACTGGCTAGATCTAACACCTAACCTGAAAGCTGAAATTGTGAAGGGTGAGTATGCAATTATACTCAATGAGTAAATACATATATACCGATATACATACATGCAAAAGCATTTACAAATACAGTATTAGAATTTATATCACAATGTACTCAAAATACATTTGTACAGTTACATGTCATTTAAATTAATAATCACAAAACATTTTATTGGTCTACAATAGTTTTAAAACAATCAATCAGGCTGGCCATATGTCCTCGACACTCTACCTTGGTCGGGACAAAATCCGAAACAATCAGTAGGCTTTTCATGCATAAACCATATGCAATAAAGATTTATTAAATAAAAAATCATTTCTCATGCTTTGTAAAAATCATTTTTTTTCTTGTAAAGCTTGCATTTATAAAATTAGCCCGCTTCATTGATGTTAGCCCTGAGTAGTCGCTTGGTGACATGAGTGATAGTCCTCATAATCTGTCGAATCCAAGATAACCCTATCAAGCTGCCAGGACTTTCCATATGATATCTATAACCACACATACATGCATTCGGCACATAGTGGGCTTGCCATGGCCTCTCCCCCTTATATCAGCCCCACTGCGGCTCCACTCACCTATGTAGCCTTTCAACAAGTTTGTCCATAGGCTACCTCCTTGTATATACAGTCAATAACACGACCCACTAGCCAATAAACGATAACTGGCCTTATTGGCCTCATCACCAAAATACATGCATTTATAAATCATTTCATAACAATGGTTATTCATATAAACCAAATCCCGACCTCCTTGGCCATAACAATCATTTATACAGATTGTTTCCAATAATGATTTTAAATCATGTAAACAATTCAAGTCTTCCCAGCCATCTCAATATGTTACATATCAAAACATTTTCAATAAGTAGACTAAATAAACAAAACATTCCAATATCATGTAATATTCATTTCATTTCAATCATAAAAAGGCTTGTTTAACACACAAACATACATATAATTATCACATGCATTTTATTTATATAATGTATATGTATAAATTTACTCACTAAAAGGGGAGGGTAACCACTCTCACTACTAATCCTCACGCCTACTTGGCTCTTCTCTCGAGTTCTCAAAACCTAATACCATACATGCACATATATATATAGTGAATTCCACGATTCCAATTAAATTAACGTATATGCATTAAATGCAATGCTAGTGAAAAACGTGACTTAATTCTCTTAGTCGACACATATCACACCATGAGGCTTACTACCCAATGCCATTTAACTGATTTTCAGCAATGAAATCCCATGGTGATAACTATTTCTATTTCGCATTTCCATCTAAAATGGATTACCCATTCCAAAACAATATCTAGCATGTATATAATTATCATATACTTTCAATTATCCCTAAATCAATACAAATCTCCATTTCCTATATGAAATTCAAATAAATCTCGCATGAACAATGAAACCTAAGATTTCAACTTGTTATCAAATCTTAAAATCAAGCCTAACATGAGTTAATAGGCTTACCTCTAACATGTAAGAGTTCGTAGGAATCTTACATTATTGTTTGAATGTAAAAGCCCCTATTTATATTCGAACCTTACTTTTCTTCTTTGTTGTTTTTCAATCCAATATCGATACCAAAGTGATGAAGGAAGGATGGGTAATCACTTAGCAACTAAATTTGAAAAAATAATAAGGGAATTGTCGAAATATATGAGAAAATCAGAGAGAAAAAGAAAGAGAGAGGTGTTTTAGAAAGAGAGAGGGAAATGAATGAATGAGAAACACTCTAGGGTTGAATCCAGCTCTCGGGTATTTATAATAATAGGCAAAAAGACTAATTTACCCTTCAAATTTCACCCAGATTAGCATCATGTATTGATACTTTTAGACTAGGTATCGATATTTTAGGTTGAGTATCAATACCTTTGGGTTGGGTATCGATCTATTCCTTAAGAATTTGATTCAAGAAATTCCATCGTAAGTATCAATACATTTACTTTTATGTATCGATCCATTTTTTTCAACGTATCGATACCTTTGTTGAAGGTATCGATCTGCTTCAGCATTATTTTCCAATTCTCTGTTTTGTCGTGTATCGATACCTTTGATGAAGGTATCGATCTTATCCATCTCGTAATTTCTTCCTAAGTCTCTAACCTACAAGGTATCAATACCTTTCTTCATAGGTATCGATCCGTTCATCAGGTATCGACTTGAACTCTTCAACATATCGACACTTTGTACACGCATTGATCTACATTCTTCATGTATCAATACCTTAGCCTCAAGTATCGATATTTCCTATCCAATTATCCATTTTTTCACAAAAGCTTAAAATAAAATAAAAAATTTTCTTGGGAGCTCTGCCCCCCGGACCTTGTAAGGGCGTTGCCCTTTAAACTCACTCGCTAACTGACTAGCGAGATAGCCTAATATGTCAGCGTAGGCCATTATCGAAAATCCCGTATATGGAAATTTTCAACTTCTTGATTCATTTAATTTAGATAATGAGTTAAACTTTAGTCACTTAAGTCTTGATTGTGTGTCAACTAACCATTACCATGTATGTGTGAAATGAATGTCATACAAATGACTACTTTATCCTTATGTTTAAAAAATAGGGTTTAACAAATCTGTTCCCAAGATATTATCAAAATCATGCATCTCTAATGGCAATAGATCAACTATAATATTCTTATCTTCAAACTAATATCTCAATCTTTGTAAATATATTTTATAACTATAGAAGTAACAACACACCTAACATATTTTATAAAAAAAAATGAACAAAAGTACAAGCCACAAATAAATGTGTAACCCCATAATCAAGTAATTTAACCTTTTGGTTAAAAAGAATTATTAAACCTGTTGCCACTTCATTAGACGCCTATGTATCTTGCTTAGTTAGAGCATAAACTCATCCCTGTACCTTTTGCCTTTTATTCTGACTTTTCCCCGTGCTATCTTTACTACCCACTCTTCTAGTTGAACATTTCTTAATCGTATACCCTTACTTCCTACACCAGAAGCAAGCCCTTAACTTTTTGTAAAAAATCTCGAGATGCGATTTCCCACAATGTTTACAAAAAGCTTTTTTTTTTACAATCACACCATACTAGTCCGTTTAATTATCATGTAATGGAAAATAATGATTTCAACAAACTTATTGCCCAATGAAATTATAAGTATACTTGATGGAACAATCGTTTTAACTCTGCAACAGTCGTTTCGTCCTTCAAAATATGTACTACTTTATAAAATTTTCTAACTTGATTCATGCATTAACATCAATTTCAATAAAATAGCAATCAAATTACACTTGGACACAATAAAACTATATTTTCATTACCTTAATATTCTTGAGTTCCAAATTCTAAATTTCTAACTCTAATTTAATTTTATTTATTTAATTTTTATTTTTTTTTACCATTTTGCCATATTTAACCTTAACAATCTTGGGTTCAAAGTGTTCACTCTTGCGATTCAGTTAAAGATCCAATCTTCTCGATCCTTCATTGTTATTTTTCTCACTTGAACTAGTCTCCCTAAGAAAGGTTTCTCTTAATATCTTCACCCAATACCTATTCGTGTTATAGGTGTTGTAATACATCATTTTCCAATACAAATGTCTCATTACTAATTTATTACAATTAACACTCTTTTCATACAGCTGCATTCCTAGGAAGGCTTTCTTTTTCACTTCTTCAATTGCCCTAGTACCCAGATCGATATGGGAATAATAGAAAATAGTTCTTGCTAGTTTCACTCTCTCTTAGTAATATACAAATATTGAAGTCCATTACGAGAGCTCTACCAATCATATCATTTTCACTTTTATTTATACTAATCCACTGATCATACTTTATCCTTATCGTATCTACAAAACAAAACAAAACAAAATAAATTCCCTGAAATTATTACAAATATACCAAATGTAAAACTACACTAACTAAAAAAAAATTTGTTTAGCATTATTTATTTAATTTTATTATTTTATTATTTTTTTTAACTAAGCCAAATTTTATAGAATCCTAACCTAATTTCTGATTTGCAATGTATTGACATTTTTTTTTTAAGCCCTGATATCGATCTAGTCATCAAATTTTGGTTTTGAAAATTTTATTGACACTAAGTATTGATACATTTGCTTTCATGTATCGATCTCTTCTCCTTAGGATATTGATATAGGAGAGTTCGTAAATAATTTTGAACTCTCTAGCTTACAAAGTATCAATCTTTTCTTCACATGTATCGATACTTTCTTTACATGCATCGATACTGTATTCACACATATAAATACTTTCTTCTCTGTCCCTTATTGTCATAATTATATTTTCTCATTAATTTTTCTAAATTTCAAACCTTGGTTTCCTTATTAATTTGACTGTCGATATACTCAAATTTTCAGTTATTCCTAATATCTAAGAACTTCAAATCATTATCTCATCACTGAAAGTCTACAGGACCAGAAACCTTAGCTCTGATACCACTCTTGTAACACCCCATTCTCATACTTATTCATTCAATCTTTATTATATAATACTACATTATTTTATACAAAGAGTATCGCTATTACATGATTCTTAAATGTCTATTCCTTACAGGTACAAAGAGTTATCTATATAACTAGTTCTCAAACTTATAATTACTCTATAATTACACATAAAACCAAAATTTTCATTTATACTTAACTAACCTTACACATGTCCTTTGTCACTTTTACATACTATTCTCTGGAAAATGAAATTTTTACAATAAAGAGTGAGATATAATCTTAGTAAGTAAATTATGCAAGTTTGCACATGTCGATGCAGTACAGAATATAAATAATCAAATAGATCAATATAATTTCAAACTTTACAATTACACAGAAAACAATTCATAGTACAAACATTTTCAGAATGGCTTAATCGCTTAGTATCACCTACGCCCACAATGACTCGGATTAAAAACATGAACACGTATTCCGCTTAAAGCAGACATTCTTTCCAGTTTGAACATAACAGAAATATGCATAGTACATTAAACAGAATTCTAAATAGCTCGCACGTCTCGCTTTTGCCACAAGATCCGGCCAAGTCAAAATAAACTTTAGTTAACGACTAAAGTCATAAAATCATTTCATTCATAAACATTCACATATTGACATCATTTTCAACAATTATTTCATGAATTTGATATTAACATATAAAACATTTAAAATCCACAATTTTCATATTATTTTAAAATATATTCAGATATCATATTATTTTAAAAACAGTAAAAATACATACATGATTTACTTATTACAACAAGAGGGTAACCATTCCCACTAATGATCCTCCCCTCTAACTTAATTCTTCTCTTGGATTCTCATAGCCTAATACCACAAATATATAAATCATGTCTTCTACTATTTAATTAATCAATATAAATGTTTTAAATGCGATATTCATACAATTAGTGTCTAAAATTCCTTAGTTTTATCCATATCACTAAATTTAAGTAACTAAGGTCATTTATTCGATTTTCAATAATGAATTTCCATGGCTAATTTATTCTAATTCTCATTTTGACTATCCTAAATTTACACATTTTTGCCTAAATAAATAAATACGGTTTTGATTTAGACTGTAGCAAAATACTGTTCATACTAGATTTACTGTAGCTTAAGATTGTTTATACTGGAGTTACTGTAGATAGCACTGTTTATATCAGATTTACTGTACAGATAGTTACTATGCAGATCGAAGTTACTGTAGTACATTCAAAAATATTGTAGCACCTTTAAAAATACTATTTACTCTAAAGCAAATTGCCTTAATTTTTTCTCACAAACATCTCAATCAATGTAAATTCAATCTAATACTACATTTTCTACTTTAATTTAACACAATTCTAACGTTTCTTACGCAAAATCAACGTTAAATTATTTGAATAAATAGCAACCCTATTTTTGATTTATATTTAAAAGCTAAAATTCTAGTTTGTTATGCGTTAAATAATTTACTGGTAACTGAAATTAGAAGAAAAACGGCTTGAATCTGAAGTATTTTACCCAAAATTAAGAGAGAGAGGTGAGAGGGTTTACTACAAATGAAGAAGAAAAGAGAGAAGAATGTCTACGGGTTTAGGGGGAAAGAGAAGCTAAATTGTTTTATTTTGGGTGGTAAAATGTCAATTAGACTCCTATTCTTTTTAAAATTAAACAAATAACCTAAAACTTTAAAAGACTTTCATTTTAGTCCCTTTCAAAAAATTCTAAAATAACCTTTGATGTTTCAAAATCTTTACAATTAAGTTTAAAATTAATCAAAACACTATTTTCTTCATCCAAATCCACTCATAACCCAACTTTATGATATTAATTTTGTGCCTAAATAAATTTTTAAAATTCATCTAAAAATTTTAAATTACATAAAATTTTAATTTAACCAAATAACATCATGTTGTTCAATTTAATTTATTAAATACTGTGGATGCTACAGTTACAAATTTTTAAAATTACGGGTGTTACAAAAGAACTTCACAATAAGAATAAATATAAATAGAAGACTTAAAGACAAAGAGAATTAATAGAGCACATTTTGCAAATAATTGAATATTCATCAAACATTCTCAACATAAAAATATTCTCTGTCTACTGTAATTGTTTGTTATTCATTTTTTAGAGAGAGAAAATTATTTGTAAGAGTTTATTGATATATTAGTTCTAGTGTGAGAGCCTTGAACACATAAATACACTTGTGTATTTTATTGGGTTTGTCTTCACTCGGATTAAACAAAGAGTGAAGTAGGTTTCTTTTCACTTGTGAAAAATAAAGTATAAGGTTACCTTTCATCTTAGAATGAGCTGTATTGAGTTTCATTTGATCCGTTGAAATAAGGAGATAGTTGAATATCGGTGGTGATTTAAAACTAAGAGAGTGGACGTAGGCGGATATTTATCAAACCACTATAAATTCAGTGTTTGTTATTTCTCTCTCCACTCTTTTACTTATTGCATTGCATTGCATTTATATCAAGCTTAAAATTTTTAAACAACCCAATTCACCCCCCTTCCCTCTTGGATATAGCTAAATGGGACAACAAAATGATCATTTTGTCCTCATTAAACATTTTAATGATGAATTTATCCTAAAGCTAGTCAAACAAATTTTGACAAACTTCATTTAATTTCATTTATATCCTATTATATTAATGAAATGATGTAATTTACGTTAAATTAAAGCTTTAGGAATAGTTAAATAATTTAACGTGTAAACCATTTACAATTTTCGGCCTAATATTATTACCGAGAGTGTTAACTCTCTTGCAAAAAATATTATTCTTTCTCTCTAAGCAAGAGTAAGCTTAAGTTATTGATTGTGATATCTCGGGTTCATTGTGATGTTAGCTGTGAGCTGGAGCCGAAACTCAACTTTTTAGCTTCATTTCGAATTATTTGAACTCAACGACTATAGTTAACATCTAGTAATATGTTATAGTCCCTAAACCACAATGAAGAACATCTTCATTGTGAAGGTGTTGATTAGATTAAAAATAAATATTTAGGGTTCATGGCATTTAATCATGAATTTAATTAAGTTTTACATAAAATTAAATTAACAATTAGCTTAGGAATAAAGAGAGAAACCTTGAAATCATAAGATCTCCAAGAAATCAAACCTCTTATGCCTCCTTACCTTGACCAAATGCTAGAGAGAGAGATAAGAGATTGTCTTTTTATTTTTGATCAAAAATCAAAAAACTTATTAAAATTGAAAATGGCCATTCATATATATATTTTTCTCATTTACTAAATTGCTATTGGTCTTTTAATTAAAGACAAATAAGTCCTAAAGCTTGTCCAACAACCTTTTCAATAGTAAATATAAAATATCACTTAGACCCTTATATTTTGATAAATTACAAATTATCCCCAAATTCGGTCAAATTTATTTTGACCAAATTTATTTTAATTCTATTTATAATTCTAAATATCATAACTTACTTTAAGTCACATTCGGGTCATTAAACATAGCTCTCAAGTTGTTAAACTATTTAATGCGTAAACTGTTTACTATTTTCGGCCTAATATTATCTCCGAGAGTGCTAGCTCTCTTACGGATAATATTTAATCTCTCTCATAGCAAGGAATAACATAAGTTATTGGTTATGACCTCTTGGGTTCACTGCGGAGTTAACCGTGAGCCGAAATCGATCTCATCAAACTCGTTTTAAAATATTTAGATACTTAACGACTATGGTTAACGTCTAGCAACATGCCATAGTCCCTAAACCACAATGAAGTGAATCTTCATTAAATCATTTATGTCTAATTATACATTCCATATGAATAATCTCCTTTCGTTCGTCTAATCCCAACTAAATTAGGGCTCACGTATATCAAAACCCTAAATTTAGTCATATGTGAATAATCAGTCAATACATGTTGAATTTGTCACTACGAACTCTTCGTATAACTCTAATGCTTTGGCCAAAGATTTTGTTTTCAGTTGTTTACTAATATCCGACTGGGAACTCGAATTTGGACCAAGTTAACAGAATCTCGAAATCCACTGTATCGAGCCAACGAATTCCATCTAACAATCATTTGCATATCGATATAAACAACACATGACCAAACCGGTTTATGTGTACAAGACATGATTAGTCTCGCATTTATACGCCATATGAACCATGTGCATTTATACTGATAAACAATTATGATATCTAGGTCTAAGGAGTAGTTAACATAGTAGTATAATCATATGATGAATTATTGACAACATACTTCCGTGTGATTCATTATAACTTTGGTCACGTTTGAAAAATAGTTCTCTAACAGTTAATCTACACTAATGTCTTAATGATATACTATCATGTCACCCGCACTATCATCTCATGATATTCACTAGAGACATTCAGTATACCTATTGTGCGATATCAATGCCTATTCGATATTGCATATGTAGGGAACTATTTAGATAATCTAATTATCTTGGACAATTCATATGCATATTCTATCATTAGTTTGTATAGATAGAAGAAGCAGTTTACACACATAAATTGAAACAGTTTCTTTTATTAATAAATATGCACTATACATATTACAATAGTAATTCAATACAATATACCCAAAACCAACAACACGAATGGTTTTAGGGTATACTACACCAACAAACTCCCACTTGCGCTAAAGTCATTTGTTGTTGTATCTTATACCCATCTTCTCAAGATGCTGGTCCAGCTGCTTTAGTGTGATCGTTTTAGTGAGAGGGTTAGCTACATTTTCTACTAAAGATATCTTCCCGATCAAAATCTCTTCAGCACCAACAAATTTACGCTGAATATGTTTTGATTCCTGGTGTGCTCGTGGTTCCTTAGCTTGTGCAATAGCACCTGTATTATCACATAATGCATTTATCGGATAAGGCATGCTAAAAATGACATCTAGTTCAGATACGAACTTGCGCATCCACACTGCTTCTTTAGGTGCTTCTGAAGCAACAACATATTCAACTTTTGTAGTAGAGTCAGTTGTAGTTGTCTGCTTGGAACTTTTCCAACTCATAACACCTCTATTACATAGAAAGATGAAACCGGATGTAGACTTTCTATCATCTACATCTGACAAAAAATTAGAATTTGAATACCCATGAATACTCAACTCTTAATATCCATAACTCAAAATCAAATCCTTAGTTCTTTTCAAGTACTTAAGGATTGTTTTCACTGATGACCAGTGTTTCTCCCCGGGATTCGCTTGATATCTGTTAGTAACACTTACTACATGGGTTATATCAGGTCTAGTACATAACATAGCATACATTAAACAGCCAGTAGTTGATGCATATGGAACGTTACGCATCTGTTGCCGCTCTTCATAAGTCTTCGGACCCATATCTTTAGAAAGATGAAGACCGTGATTGAAGGGCAAGAGACCTCTCTTAGAGCTCTCCATACTGAATTTTTTTAGCATCTTTTTAATATACAACTTTTGGGATAATCCAATTATCCTCTTTGATATATCTCTATAGATTCGAATCCCAATAATATAGGTTGTATCACCCAAATCTTTCATGGAGAAAGTTCTGGATAACCAGAGTTTAACCTCAGCCATTATGCTTACGTCATTACCCATCAACAATATGTCATCAACATATAGTATCAGGAACGTGATCTCATGATCTTTAACCCACTTGTATATACAAGACTCATTCAGGTTTTTGATGAAGCCAAACGATTTGACTATCTTATCAAATCGGATGTTCCAACTCCTCGAGGCTTGCTTTAATCCATAAATGGATCGATGCAACTAGCATACTTTATGTGACTCAGCAAAGGATACAAAACTGACAGGCTATTTCATAAACAAGTTTTCCTCAATGTAACCATTGAGAAATGTTGTCTTTACATCCATCTGCCAAATCTCATAGTCATACTATACTGCTATAGCTAACATGATCTTGATGAATTTTATCAAAGCTACGGTCGAAAAAGTTTCCTCATAATCCAACCCTTGTTTCTGAGTATACCCTTTTGCGACAAGTCGTGCCATATAGGTCTCAATCTGTCCATCTTTACCAATCTTCCTTTTGAAGATCCATTTATTGTCAATAGGAACTATTCCCTCTGGTGGATTAACAATTGTCTGGACTTGGTTTATATGTATGGAATCCATTTTGGATTTCATTGCTTCTAACCATCTTCCTGAATCTTTATGCAAGATTGCCTCTTCATAAGTTCTTGGATCATCTTCATGATTTGTTACTCCTACTAAGTAAGATTCAAATTCTTGTTCATTGAGAAATCCATCTCTGTGAGAATCTGGGAACTTTAGAAGATTTTCAAGTTAGAATTGGATTAATT
>JAXCLQ010071157.1:9103-43996 GCA_035584115.1 Cedrela odorata
CTCAGGGATAATAACGTCTGGACCCCCAATTTTTTAATATTTTACTAAATAATAACGTAATTTACCAATTATATCAAATAGATCCTAACTACTCAACAACCCCTCGTATAACTTAATAATAAAGAATATTTCAGTCCAGCCACATTGTCATTCGTTAGACTTAAGAATCTGTTTGTTGGGGTGGTGAATGTATAAAATGAGTTATCACGTGATGACATTCAACGTTTCGCACCGGCCAAAACTTTTAGCTCATAAGGGGACCACATTCGCTCATTCACTCGGCCTCTTGCCCTTTTCGGTAAAGATACGGAAGTTCGTATAAAATGGAGACTGGACTGAGCAGGGTTCATCACAACAGTCAACACTAAATTTTGCTACCATACTTACAAGTTGGACATTAATGTGATTTTACAATATTAAACTCTTATCATGCCGTACACGTGTCATTATGATTATGATTATGATCATGATCATGATCATGGATTTCTGATGTGGGTTCAACAAATGAAATGTCCTTTGCCTGCCATGTCTCCTTCCAACCAAGGAAGGAATGAAAATTATATAATAATTTTCGGGAATCACTAGGAATGGAGTTGAGGTCCATCATCGATAATGGAGTACCTTTGTCACCTGGCTAAGATCTCGTTTTCGATACGTCCAAGATGATCATATATTATTGGTGAGATATCAACGCATAAGACATGTGAGGGTCCATTGCACGTGCTGGACCTCAAACCTATTGCATAATTATCCGCCTTTCAAAATTCTTTGCGCGCCTATTTTTTCTCAAATGTTGGACCGCATGTGACATTTCTCCGTATTAGCCCTATCTCTTACCAAACATACAAGCATATTAATGTCAGATAAAGGGTATAACAGTAAATTCGACTACCTCTAGGGTTCACGGGAATTCCGTATTTGGGTCTGGTCAATATTTAATACTATAATAACTAGCATGGTCATATTTACATAATTCATATAAACTAACCAATTGACATAAGGTTTGCATTGACTAAGCCAACTAACCATTTTTTATTATTAAATTAAATGAAAAAAATATAAATAAATTATGAAAGAAAGGTCCTAAATTTGTGGGGGACTAGTGAATAGAGTTTACCTTATATTGAATTTTGTCATCCAACTTGATGTTGACATTGTGGGTGATGGTAGAAATTATAATATTGACTATCTCTTATATGTTTACGTGATAATATTGTCACATAAAATTTAAAATTTAATACGATTATTAATTGGGCCAAGTCGTTTGAAGCAATGTAATACAATTTGTTTACTAATTACAAAGAAATTAATATACACTAATTACGAGGATTAATGTTTATTATCATCTCCGAATAATTTGTATACGTTACATGCATGAATTGCCTCTGCCTTCTAAAACAGTTTCAGTATTTTATTGCTGCATCAAAATAAGAACAAAGAGAAAAAGTAAAGAAAGGAAAAAAAAAAATCCAGCAAACAGTAAAGATTAAAGAGCGGATCAATTTCAAAGATTCAACAACTGGACGTTACTTTATTTAAAGTGAAGGAATAGTTTATAGACATGTAGTGTAATACAGACAGCTGTTGCAGAAGTGGGGTTTGGTTGTGGGGTCTTGAAGTCTTCTTCGTTGTTGGTGTTTGTTGATTTATGCCATACGAGAAAATCTTCTCACTTGCTCTCCCGCCTTCCCGCTTCTTTCATTTATTGAATCTCATCTTGGATTATGCTACGATGTACATACAATAGATTGCAAACTCAGTAATTCAGACACAAACTTTAAACACCGCAAACTAAAGTAGAATAGCTAGAGTAGAGAGAGGTAGAGAGATGTCTGTATTAAGGTTGTAAGAGATATGTGGTGGTGGTGTTTCTTGTTTAGTTAACATGGACACTCCTGAGAAGTCTGCCCGGATCGCTGCTCCACTCTCTAAATTTGAGGTGATAATATGAAAGTCTTTCCTTTTGTAGCATTTTTTTTTTGTGGGTGAAGTGGGTTTTTGTTTTGGTTTGCTGCATGTCGTTTGATTTGGTTTCGTTGGTGTGGTGGATTTGGGGTTTTGTTTGTTGAATTTTGTGGAGTTAGAGAGAATTGTCTTGTTTGGTGGTTGTAAGTTTTGGATAGTGGTTTTTTCTCAGTGTGAATTGCTGAATTTCGACTCACTGGGATGCAGATCTCCAGTTTTAAGTTCAATTTTAGCGGTTTATACGGTCATTTGCTGCATTTTGCTTCTGGGTTCTTGTGGTCTTGAACTTAGTGCGTGCTTTTGTGTAGTTATTGTTGTTTGCTGTGTTTATCTCCGGATTTCTGCAAATTTACTGAAAACAATTCACTTAAAGGCCTTCCTTTGTTGACATCATTTCATTCTATGCTTCTATGAAAAATTTTCCTATCTACCAGCACAAGGTGACTATATATGGTTTAAGTTTTTTTCACTATTTGCCCCTGTTTTTAGCACTAAAGTTTTATCGAAGCATTTTACATATCTTCTTCATGGAAGGGTGCAAGCCTTCTTGTATTTTTTTGTCAGAATTTGCTGAAACCAGATCTTGTTAGAACTCATTATCCCCAGAATTTGCCTGAATTTTGTTAAAATTCATTGTCTAATTAGTGGGTTTTACGCATATATCTTGGGGTAAAACATCAATAGTGTTCCATTTGTTTTGACAATTTTTGATGATTGTATGTGTCAAGAATATCTGATTTAGATTCCAAGATGTTTTGCATGTAATAAACAAATCTGCAACTTTTCATTTTTCAATATAATTTAGTTGATTATTTGCGCTAAGATTCAATTTTTCTTATTTATGCACATTTATATATGAACTCTGTGATTACTTATTTCTTTTACAAACTAAGAATGAGTCTTTTTCCACTGCTTTCAGGATTCCCCTGTCTTCAACTATATCAACAGTCTCTCTCCCATCAAACCTGTTAAGTCCCTAACTGTTACTCAGACATTCAACTCTCTGAATTTTTCATCCCTACCTTCAATTTTCACTACACCTCATGTCAGCACTCACAAGGAAACTAGATTCTTTAGAAGGTAATTGACCAAATTTCTTGACCATTTGTACAGATTCTAAACTATATTGTCAAGATTCACAATTCTTCCAACTTCTTTCTATGCAGGAATAACTGTTCAGATCAGTCAAAACCTGAGTTTTCTTCTGAAAATAGTAATAAAGCCTGTACAAATGATGGTGTAGCAAATGATGCATCTCAGCTGTATGATAACTCAGCTGAACTACAGGAAAATTTTGACCCTGCGGTTTCCATTGAGGTTTCCAGTGAATCAAAGTTTGTCATTGAGCTGCCACGAGCCTTGAAATATGATTGTGGTAGCCCTGGTTGTGATCCAACCCCTTGTGATATTGACACAAATTGTGTGTCGGAATTGGCTAGCACATCTGCATCAGTTATTCCATTTGTTCAAGAGGCCTCTAAAAATGGTTCATCTGAACGTGAAGTGCATTTACAGGGGACGTGCCAGAAGGAGCAGAAAAAAGAAATGGCAGGATGTGACTGGGAGAGTTTGATTTCTGATGCTGCAGATTTGTTGATTTTTAATTTCCCCAATGATTCAGGGGCTTTTAAGGGCCTAGTTCAGAAATCAGTGGACCCTGAGGCACATTATACTTCTGTTACCCCACAGTTCCCCCAAAATGACTTTACTGAGGAGCCAAGAATGCAAATGATTGATCCAGTTGGTTCTGATCAACAACACAAATTGGAATATCAATCTTCTCTACCAGGAGAAACCACCATCCTCGATGAAATAAACCGAGCACAGGATAGCCCTGCTGATGATCTGGATGAATGCTTAACTGGTGATCTAAGTGAAAAAGTGGGTGCTGCTCTGGGAATGAATATTCCAGTGTCCGGCAAGGTAAAAGTTGCATCTTGTTTGTGTCAATTTCTGCTGCACATAAAATTGATTGCATACCTTAAATTTGTTGCTTAGTCTCTCTCTCTCTCTCTCTCTCTCTCTCTCTGCATAGATATTTGCTTCTTTTCAACAAATCATTTATATGTCAAGAACAATTAGAAGGCACGTAAACAGTTCAAGTGGTTTTTTTCTTGTATGCAGCCCATTTCTAATTTGCATCGGGGTGTGCTAAGGCGCTGTCTAGATTTTGAGTCGGGGGCACGCAGGAAGAACTTAGAAGATGGTTCAAATTGTAGTTCTTCTATTATATTACAATCTGATGAGAATATTGCTTCTGAAGATAAGCAACTAGTGCCTCTCAAGCTTAGCAGTGATTCTTCGCGGTGCATTTTGCCTGGAATCGGTTTGCACTTAAATGCTTTGGCAATATCTTCTCAAGAAAATAAAAGCATTAGGATTGATTCTTTGTCTACTGGAAGACAGCTAAGTTTGACTGGCTCTACTGCCTCCTTTCATTCTCCTAAAACAAGTGAAGATCCTCTCCATGAATCTTTAGCTTTAGCTGCTACTGAAAGAGACACGGTTGCTGTTGAAAATGGAGTTCCGCTTGTAGAAGATGCTTCTCAGACATCTGCATATTTAGCTGGTGAAGAATATAATCATAGTAGCCCGAAAAAGAAAAGGCATGTACACTTAACATAATATTTGTTTAATACCATATGATTCATTTTAGTGCATCTCTTTACTTTCTATTTTGTTTACCTGTTCTTACATTATGATTTTAAATTGGATTCAGACGTAGGTTGGAAAATACAGGAGAAAGTGATGCTTGCAAGCGTTGTAATTGTAAGAAATCCAAGTGTTTGAAACTGTAAGTTTACTTCTTAATATTTTGATTTAGAGACCATATGTTTTCGGTCCAGTTTGCCTAACCTTCTAACAAACAGGTTTTCAATTGTCACAGAATCCGATTTTAAATTTTTTGGCCATTCTATATCTATTGCCTCTTTTGTTTATTCCATCGATGTCTTGAATATTTGAGTAAAAAATAATTAAGGAATTTGGCTTTAATTACTCCGTGTGTTACACCTATCATGCAGTTACTGTGAATGCTTTGCTGCTGGTGTGTACTGTATAGAGCCATGTTCTTGTCAAGATTGCTTCAACAAGCCTATTCATGAAGATACTGTTCTTGCAACTCGCAAACAGATCGAGTCTCGAAACCCACTTGCATTTGCTCCTAAAGTGATTAGGAGCTCTGATTGTCCACCTGAACTCAGGGTTAGAATTTGAGCCGACCTTACACTGCTTAATCAATAATTTCAAGCTTCTATTAACCTAATTGCCAACTGCACTTGCAGGAAGACTCTACCAAAACACCTGCATCAGCAAGACATAAAAGAGGATGCAATTGCAAGAAATCAAGTTGCCTAAAGAAATACTGTGAATGCTTTCAGGTTTCACTCCTTGATATATTTCATATTCTTTTTGATGTTCCTTATGAAGTGATTAAGAAAGAGCGTCTTTTTTTTCATAGGGTGGCGTTGGATGCTCCATTAACTGCAGATGTGAAGGGTGCAAGAATACATTTGGTAGAAAGGATGGTGAGAGTGCATTTTGCTTTTGAAACATTATTTTCGTGTTTCTCTGTTATGCGGTTCCATCCAAACTTACAAAACTATTTGTGCTGATATTACTTATGGGCCAATATTTCTTACTGTCCATCTGTTATTTTGGAATTTAGGGTCTGCACCAACAGAAACAGAAGCTGAAGCAGAAGAAGAAGAATTGGAGACGTGTGAAAAAAGTGGGGTGGACAAAATTTTGCAGAAAACTGAAATCCTAAATAATGAAGAGCAGAATCCAAGCTCTGCTCTTCCCACCACACCGTTACGACTTTGCAGGTCTGATATCTGAGCTGTTTGTTGTCTTGTAAACTTACATTCATTGTCATTAGTTTTTAAAACTATATCTGTGTTTCAGATCATTGGTCCAGTTGCCATTTTCATCGAAGTGCAAACCACCGCGATCTTTACTTGCTATTGGATCCTCCTCTAGATTCTACTCCGGCCACAAGTATGGAAAACCCAATATTCTCCGATCTCAACCCAAGTTTGAGAAGTGTCTCCAAACTGCTCCAGAAGACGAAATGCCAGAGATTCTACAGGGCAATTCCACTCCCAGCAGTGGCATCAAGACGACTTCTCCCAATAGTAAGAGGATCTCTCCACCAAACACCATCTTGGGGTCATCCCCTAATCGGAGAAGTGGGCGGAAGCTGATATTACAATCTATACCTTCGTTTCCTTCTCTCACTCCACAGCACTGAAAATAAATTTGGAGGGTGAAATTCTTTAAATCTTTGTTCTGTTAAGAGGTATGTTGTTCAGCGATAATGAGTTTGTCTTCTGCATCTGTATAATAATTATACAGCACCTAGCTGTCATAATGTTAGCAAATGTTAGCTACGCTTGTATAATATGGTATGTTAATTTGTATTGTTGCTATCCTGAGATAAAATATTACATATTGTTATGGTTCTGTTTCTGTGCATCTCCGATTATTATTAGAATACGAACCATAAGCATCAAGGCAAATGGGAATGACCATTTAATTCTCGACGCTTCTGCCCTATATAAGAGTGATGGCCATGGAATGTACACCCAGATGGGGCTGACGGATGAACTTTCTTGGAAAATGTTGATTGCTAACTTTCGCATGCAGTGTTTATTGTACCCATCTGCCTTTCCTCGTTCTTGTTTCCATGTGACCGAGTACTGAGGAAAGGAAATTGCCTGGAAGCATTCAGATTACAAGAAAATTCTGTATTGACACTCGGCAGGATAAATCCCATTTCTCCTTTTGTTACGTAGCCCGGAGTAGTTTACCACGGAATGTGGATGCCTGAAAGTTGGATTTATGGAGCTTCTGAATCTTTAAGTGCAGGCCACGCAAGGCAAGTGGAAATTGGAGAGGAATACTAAAAACACTCGACATTTTACATGATATAAGCTATCGGTTGCAACCAGCATAGCATGTTAATGAATGAAAACAAAAACAGGATTTCCTAGTAAACTGAGCAGATGAGCTGTCAACTTTACAGCCATGTGGATTTCAATAGATTAAAATGATAATTTGAATCACGACATGGTTATTCGACATGAATTCGATGTAATTAAACAGATTCGAATTTTAAAAAATTAATACAAATAATAATTGTATATATATATATATATATATCTCCTTACATTAATTTTCATCTAATTGTTTATGAAATTAATTTTTATTCATTTCCTCTACAATTAAAGCTTGAAGGCGTAAATGTTAATGAAGAAGAGATAGTATTAAAACTAGAGTTACTCACTGAGATATGAGGTAATGAGAACCTTATGGGTTATAAAATATAAATCTATGGTTTTGATTTTTTATAGTTCTAACTAGAGTTCCCTTTTAGGCAATCTTATTTTTCCTTACGAGTCTTATGGGTTTTTGATAGTTTTGATTGCTTTTTCTTTCTTATTGTAATTGGTTTACAATTGTGTTGATGTTTTTGTATGTTGGCTTGGAAAAGATCTTTTACATTTTTTAAATACATACTGTTGGGTATATAACCGAAAATATACATAAGCCCCAAAGGGTTACAGGCCCAAAACGACCTTACATAAAGAAACAAATAGCATTGCGAGACATTGCGCCTCGAGAAAAGCTATCTGAACAATGAGAGAAGCCCAGACCTTTTTAAGAGTCGAAATCTCTCAAAAGGAAATTAGAAGGTCTTGGGTCGACATTTCAAACTAACCTTTTATATAGGTTTCTGTCAAGAAGGTTTAAATTGCAACTTGTACAAGTCTCGACTACAGTTTGCAAAAGTCTTGGGCACAGCTTATAAAAGTTTCAGTAATTACTTATAAAGATTTTAGATATACTACATCTGAGCTAGTCTCATATGGATAAATGAGTCTCAATCAAGACTTCTTGATACCTCTCGACAGTTACGTGTTTATAAATGATTCACTTTCTTCCCATATTTTTTTTAGATTATTCTCTGACAATAATTCTTACCAATTAAAATTTTTTACATAATAAAAATCATATAGATGCACTTTATATAAAAGGCACGTGATCCCATAAAATTTGAAAACTGATGCTTACCTAATAGAATCTCCGTGAACCTCACACGATAAGATACTTGTTTTCAGAAATTCTATCATGTTTAAAGAACACAAACGCCTAGAAAATGAAGCTAATGACTACTAGATACGGAGAATAAAACTTGGTATTAGAAGTTTATATTATCTTCAATTTTATCTTTCAAAAAGTAAAACCCTAACTTAAGCATCAGAGAATTTTCGCCGAATAATCGACTTTTTACCCCCATAACTTTTGACTGTGGTTGCAGGTTAAGGAAAATCAAGGAAGAAGAAGATCGTTGCTGGTATACAAAGTCAAAAAAATGATTTTTACTATATCAACACATACTTTAGCCAAACTGAAAGAATAATGCATTCCTTATCTTTTTACTAAATTAATATTGATTTTTGAAATTGAATCGATAATGGAGATTAGGGAAGCTGTAGAAGATGCAGTCGATTCATAGGCTTTAAGTCAGATTTAGTCTTTGGTATATATATCTCTTATCTTCAAATTTGTTTTTTTGAAGGAAGAGTAGTATGTTAATGGCGGGCAGGATTATAATGGTCATGTTTGGATGTCATATGCACATATCAAATTTGTTTACATGCTTGGCACCCAAACCTCGCATATGACGATAGGTTTCGATTTCAATTTCAAATTCGAATCCAAGTCCATAGAAAAATCTTCAACCAATATAATGAGTGATGATTGGAAATCAACTTTGACTAAGATCTAAATCCAAAGCGTAGTAATTGTATATTGTTTTGTTGGTTAATGTTATTCGAGATGTGTTTAAGTAAAGTTCTTAGAGAAATATAAAGAGAGAGATGGTGAAGGTGGTGGGTGGAGATGGTGAGTATTACTAATTTTTTTGATAAACTTTTCATCACAGTGGATGTTGCTCTATGTTTTCTTATATATTAATATTTAGTGATTTTTAGTATTATTATTTGAGATTGAAAAATTAATATTTGACTTTATGTTATTGTTTGTTAGTTATTTATGGATGATGAATATGTTATTTTAATTGAAATTGAAATTTTTTATATTTTGATAATACTAATTATTATTATTTTAGTTTTTTTTAATTATTTTTGTTAAAATCTAACTGTGTCTAAATGAATCGTGCTCAACGAATAAATGAATTTAAATGAATAATCGTATTTAAATAAATAAACAGATTTAAATGAATAAAAGAATTTAAATGAATTTAAACGATAAACAAATCTAAACGAATAATCGTGTCGTAACGAATTATATCTTATTTGGATTTAAATTTTTTATACAAATAATAAACGAATGTCGTAACGAATTATATCTTATTCGGATTTAAATTTTTTATACGAATAATAAATAAATCGTATTTATATCGACACAAATATTATTTATTTATCTAAATTGCCACTCCTAATCTCGATCATTGAATACATGAACAAGCATATATTGGCTTTCGTCTTGGAAACAACCTCCAGGTCATGAGTGCTGACTGATGAAGGAATTGGAGAGAGATCAATTTTGTAGTAAATATTCATTTTTTAACCTAAAATCCACGGACAGAAAACTTGTATATCAACTTTTTTTTTTTTTTTAATATTATCATTCTCCAACTTCAATGACACAAAGTAATATTCAAATGTTGGGCTTGGCTAAAAAAAGATAATTGTACTTTCGAATCCTGAACTTCAAGGGCCTAAGATTACTACCCAACTGGGTCCTAAAAATTATGCTACTTTTTGATGAACTTTTTCAGGATCTCTGAAAGGGAATTGAACATGGGGATTGCATTGCATAGCTGTCTAGGCCACTAAAAAACACAAAAACAATCTGGAATTATGTATATGATTGGGGTCCAGATCTAATTCTTTTTCCTTTTCAGATTTTGCCGACAACTTCTTGTTGTAATTGAAGTCGGTGGGTAGTGTTGGTTTTGGAAGTAAACACTAGTTCAAAAAGAATGGTAGATACAGCCAAATATCATTCATATGGGCACAAAGTCTTCATTCACATTATAATATATGGCTCATATTTATTTTCTCCCACCAATAATTCAGGGAAGAGCAGTTTTCAACATCATATTGTTGGTGTTCTTACTTCTTTCTTAGCACCAGTGCCTTCAAAGTATGGCAGCTTTGGTTTAAACTTTACATCAAAAACTCTTATTTCATTTCAATTAATTAATTGAATTTAATAATTTTCAAACTAACACATACTCGTACATTTAACTTTGGGCTATACTTGAATATTGATTACAACACTTGATCATATTATATAACTTTTATAAACTATTAAGAATTTGTTGCTGCCTAACCCAAGGGACCATGCTCTTAATTTCTTAAATTCATGCCTCTACCAAAAGGGACCATCTGGCTACTGCTCTTGCCTAAATTCATTATGATAAAAAGGACCACTTTGAATATATTATAATCTCACATTCTAGTTCATATAGATATGATGAAAAAGGAGTCATAAGCAATTTCGTTTAATCTTGTTTTGGTGGGTAAGCTTATATTATCATTATAGTTACCTTTTCAAAGCAATAAAGAGATGATTCTTTATCTATCTTTCTTTTAAGCAAATTAAACAGAAGGATGAGAACGATTTAAATTTCTCCATACATTTTTGCAGTGTTTTGATTACTTTCTCAACCCAAAAGTTTGTCCCTTAACCCACATTAATTTATGTCTTATCACTCTTTTACTTGCATTCCTTTAGATTTGGACAAATAAAATCAAGATATGCCCTAATAATAATAAGATGTAACAAGTGTTAAAAGTAGTGTCATGGCAAGTATAGTATGTTGTTGAAGTGAGACATACATATAGTGTATGTCTTTCAAAGAAAGTATAGTGTCTTAATATAAGGTCCCACGATTGAAATGCAACAACCCACCTTAAGACAGAGACTAAAGTAATCCAAAATCAATATCCCAAATATTTATTTGACAAAATGGCCAATTTTTTTTTATTTTCATGAATTGTGGATCAAATTTCATTATAATTGTTATTCATAACATGAGCATTGTGAAATTAACTCAATAACACAACAAATATTAAATTAAAAATGAGATATAATCATATGTAGCCATGTTGAAGCAACCCTTCACATTATATAATTCTTTATATTGAGTTGAGACTGAGAATCAAATTGCTGTAGTTGTTTGTTGAATTGCAATCGATAAGTCAATGCTCAGAGTCAGCACTTAGCAACTGGCTTCATTCATTGCATATATTATTGCCTAAATGAATAGATGGTGATCATACAACTCAATGATGAATATATATCCCAAACAATTTGTTACTCAGTGTTGAAGAGTGAAGATAAAACTCTGGTCATGGGCAATAATTTTTTTAATTAGAAACCCAAGAAAGAACATTTTTGAGATCTTAAGCAAAAGCAAGGGTGGATTAGTCATTTAAATTTCATCACCTGTCCAGATTGAAAGTAACGATAGAAGTGAGACGACAGCAAAAACTGAAGAATGTGACCGTTTCCTAGATTGTCTACTAATTAATTCATACCCTACAGTAAACTGAAGGCTGAAGCAAGCTTTGTTTGTTTGTTTACTTTCGATTGACATATACAGTATATTTATACGTACTGCATGTATAAAATCTTACCTTATTTGTCAAATTACAAACTATCTGTCAGCGTTTTTACAGCTCACTGTACCAAATCTTAGAATATAATGCGGAGAACCCATTCGAGGATAGAGTAGATGAGAGGGAGAGAAAGGGAGTGTGTGTGAGTTGGAGAAAGAAAATGGGGTGACTTAGACTATTTGCAGCTGGAGGCTTACTATCACAGCTGCTGAACAAGTTTTTTCATTCTTTTGGTATGTATTTGATCCAGATGTTTCATCAAAAATCATTTTTTGCTGTTTTTGTTGACACTTTTTTGGATAAAGTTCGTGTTTCTTTTTTGTTCTTTTGAATGGTAGTTTTTGCTAGTCGATCAGAACCCGTCACTGGATTTTGTTCATATGGTAAGTTCTTGATCTTGCTACTCTTGAGTATCATTTTTGGTGCTGTCCTTATGGTGTGTTCTTCTGTGTTTCTCAGAGTTGTTGTTTTGTTAGCTGATCAGGACTTATCATAATTTCTGTCATTTTGGTAAGTACTTGATCTTATGATCCATTTGAAAACTATTTAAACAGTGCCTTGTTGAGTCCATTTTCGTGAAAATAATGCTTTTGTGCTTATCTGAGTGGGGGTTGGTTTATGAATTTTTCATGAAAACAGTGAGTCTGTCTTTTTTTTTTTTTTCCGGATTAGTTATTTATTTAATTATTTTAATCACTTTCATGCGTTGGTATTGATCAAGTATCTGGAATGCTGCTATTACTGGGTTTTCACATCCTACTATTGTAGAAATCAAATAATGGTTTTTGTGTTTGCAAGTTTGGTTTCTAGCGATTACATTTATTACTTATGAATGTCTGTATACCATTAACCTTTCTTTTTCAATGTCTTTTTTATTCATAGAATTTGAGATCTGATTTCAATGCTTTCAATTTTATTTATTTTTTAATTTTTTTGGATCAGTGTGCATCTGATTTGCTATTTGAAGTAAGGAGCTGCATTTGCTACAGTTGAGAAGGGTGGTGCTCTTTTGAGCAGGTAGACACCATTTTGCCTTTAATAATTGGCAAATTTTCCATCTCACTGTCAAAAGAAGTTGGTGTGAACAATCTGCTTCTGACAATCTTTTATATTTTCAGTTACTTGATCATCCTGGTGAGTGTGCAAGGAGTGATGCATGCTGATCAATAAAGGCTCTTTTAGGATTTAATTGGTGGTGGGAGTTTGTTAAGTTGCTATTCTGGCCTGGATATAGTACCTGGGTTCATATTGCTGGTATAAGCACTGGGCTTTTGCAACATCCAAACCAATTGCATTGCTGCTCATTGCTGGAGTCATGGCAAGCTTGCTACCTCAGGAGTCCAGGCGCATGTACTCTTGGTGGTGGGACAGCCACATTAGCCCAAGGAATTCAAAATGGCTGCAGGAAAATCTTACAGGTATTCAGTTTCTTCTTAAATTTTGACTGGTAACTATGTTTGTGCAACATTATTTACAAATAATAACAATGGGATATATCATGATCCCATTATATAGTGTTCCCGATCTTTGACCAACAAAGAGTTGTCTTGTACATGAGCTGATCACTACCTAATTTGGCAACATTTATCTTTTGACCGGTTCATTTCAATCTCTTTCAATATTCAAAAATTTATAACTATATCAAATTCTGTCTGTCCACTGTAAAAAGCCAAGTTCCCTTGGGGTGGGGTATTAGGCTATCAATTTTGCCTGTTGATGACATAATTGATATGTCAAGAAGAAACAACTTTTTGATGCTGATACAAGAATGCTAACTTAACATTATTACAAATTAGGGGTCATTCTTTTACTTTAAATAATGTCACAGAAAAAGGAACGTTATCATTTAAGTCTTGATTTAATTTTTCGGTCTTAGCTCATTACCTGTATTCTTGACCCACTGTGTATGACTCCAAGAAGTGCTTATATGCTTCAGTATTTCCACTGCAGCAACCAATGTGATTTACTTAATGCTGTTCTTAATTTTCAATACTAGTATAATTCCTTGTTCGGCATGCATTTCTGTCAGCTGTTCTTAATAACCTCAACTCTGGATGAAACCAATTTATGTGACCGGGTTTAAGCCAAGTTCTTGTCTTCTTGCATACATCATTCTAGTTTAAATCTTTATCTATAAAACTAGGGACCTTAAACAACCAAGCATCTTTGTCATTAGCCAAGAATATGACATGAACATATATCTGTAGGTTCCTAATCTAATCTTAAGAGGTAGTAGGGTTGTTATCAGCGGAATATCTCATGGGGAGCTAGATAATCTCTTTTAAATTAATGAAAAGTAAAGAAAGTATAATTTCATGTGCGGTCATCCATATACATTCCAAAATTTTTGGGTTGCTATTCAACTAACTTTGAATCTGATAAAACAGATATGGATGCCAAAGTCAAAGCAATGATCAAGCTCATTGAAGAAGATGCGGATTCTTTTGCAAGAAGGGCTGAAATGTACTATAAGAAGCGTCCAGAGCTCATGAAATTGGTTGAGGAGTTCTACCGAGCTTACCGTGCATTAGCAGAGAGATATGATCATGCAACTGGAGAGCTCCGCCAGGCCCATCGAACCATGGCTGAAGCATTTCCCAACCAAGTACCCTATATACTACCTGATGATTCAACCCCAGGCTCATCAGGTCCTGAGGGTGAGCCTCACACTCCAGAAATGCCGCACCCAATCCGTGTGTTGCTTGACCCAGATGACTTGCATAAAGATGCATTGGGACTCTCTTCAACCAATTTACAAGCTTTAAAAGGGAATGGAGGATATTCAGAAGAATCAGAATCTGGGATAAGCAAAAGAGGTTTAAAGCAGCTCCATGAAATGTTTGGTTCTGGAGGAAAAATGCCACCAAATTCAAAAATTGCAGAAGGAAGAATGAAAAATGGCCTGAATGCTCACCAAGCAGAAGATAAGTTCTCTCATTTTTCCAGTGAGAACCAAAATCTCAAAACCCAGATTCCTTCCAAGTCTGAGTGTGCAGGTGAAACTGAAAGTGGAGTTGAAACCTTAAAGAAAACTCTTGCAGAGATTGAAGCTGAAAAGGAATCCATTATTCTTCAGTACCAGCAGAGTTTGCAGAAGTTTTCTAGCCTGGAGAGAGAACTTAATCATGCACAAAAGGATGCTGGAGGGCTTGATGAGCGAGCTAGCAAAACAGACATTGAGATTAAAGTATTGAAGGAAGCACTTCTTAAATTAGAAGCTGAAAGGGATGCAGGACTTCTTCGGTACAATAATTGTTTGGAAAGAATATCTACTCTGGAGACTATGATCTCTCAAGCCCAAGAGGATTCAAAAGGACTTAATGAGCGAGCTTCTAAAGCAGAAATTGAAGCTCAAAATCTCAAGCAAGAACTTTCCAGTTTAGAGACTGAAAAGGAAGCTGGTCTTCTTCAGTACAAGCTATGTCTTGAGATGATATATGCACTGGAGCAAAAAATCTCACTTGCCGAGGAAAATGCCAGAATGCTCAATGAACAAACACAAAGAGCAGAAACTGAAGTTGAAGCGCTGAAGCTAGCTCTTGCTAGACTAAATGAAGAAAAAGAAGCCACAGCTTTCCGGTATGAGCAGTGTTTGGAGAAAATATCTCAGATGGAGAGTGAAATTTTTCATGCCCAAGAGGATGCCAAACGACTGAAAAATGAAATTCTTATGGAGGCTGAAAAATTGAGGACTGTGGAACAACACTGTGTTCTATTGGAGAGATCAAACCAATCTCTGCAGGTAGAGGCAGATAGTCTGGAGCAGAAGATAGCAATGAAGGATCAAGAACTTTCTCAGAAGCAGAAAGAGCTGGAGAATCTTCAGGTTTCAATGCAAGATGAGCACTCACGGTTTGTCCAAGTTGAAGCTACTCTTCAGGTTTTGTATAAGTTGCACTCTCAATCTCAAGAGGAGCAGAAAGCTCTGACATTGGAGCTTCAAAATAAGCTTCAAACACTGAAGGACTTGGAGATATGCAACCATGATCTTGAGGAAGACATCCAGCAGGTTAAAAAAGAAAACCAGAGCCTGATTGAATTGAACGATTCTTCTACTAGCTCAATAAAAAATCTACAAAATGAAAATTTTAACTTGAAGGAGTTGAAAGAGAAACTTGAAAGGGAGATTGCACTACAAGTGGACAAAAGTAATGCCCTTCAGCTACAGGTTCATCATTTGAAGGAGGAAATTATGAGGTTAAGTAGGAGATATCAGGCCATAGTGGAGCAAGTGCTGTCAGTAGGTTTAAATCCCGAACATCTTGACTCGTCTGTGAAGGAATTGCTAGACGAGAACTCAAAGCTTAAAGAAGTCTGCAAAAAGCAAGGAAATGAGAGAGAAATTCTACACGAGAAATTGAGGAACATGGATGATCTTTTGAAGAAGAATGCTACTCTGGAGTGTTCACTATCAGAAATGAATGGCAAGTTAGAAGGGTCAAGAGAAAGGGTGAAGGAATTAAAGGAGTCCTGCCAGTTTCTACGAGAAGAAAAATCCTCTCTTGTTGCTGAGAAATCCACTCTGCTTTCTCAGTTACAAATTATGACTGAGAATATGCAGAAGCTCTTGGAGAAAAACATCTTGGTGGAGAATTCGCTTACTGGTGCAAATGTTGAGCTTGAAGGTCTGCGGGCAAAGTCAAAGAGCTTAGAAGATTTCTGCCGGTTGCTAAAAAATGAGAAATCCAATCTTCTAAATGAAAGGAGCACTCTAGTATCTCAGCTGGAAAATGTTGAAAAAAGACTTGGGAACCTGGAGAAGAGATTTACAAAATTAGAAGAGAAGTATGCTGATCTGGAGAAGGAGAAAGTATCCACACTTAGTCAAGTGGAAGAACTACGGGAATCACTCAATGCTGAGCAACAAGAGCGTGCAGATTATGTAAATGTAAGCGAGTCTCGGATGGCAGATCTGGAAAACCTTGTCCATCTACTCCAAGAAGAAACAAGATTAACGAAGAAAGAATTTGAAGAAGAACTGGATAAAGCTGTAAAATCTCAGGTTGAGATCTTCATTTTACAGAAGTTTATACAAGATCTGGAAGAAAAGAACTTATCTCTGTTGACAGAATGTCAAAAGCATGTTGAGGCCTCCAAATTGTCAGACAAACTGATATCAGAGTTGGAGACTGAAAATCTTGAGCAGCAGGTTGAAACAGAATTCTTGTTGGATGAACTTGAAAAGCTAAGGACAGGAATTTATCAAGTCTTCAGAGTCCTTCAATTTGATCCTGTTAATTGGCATGAAGACAAGATTGAACATAGGCAAATTCCTATTCCACATATTTTGGACAACATAGGGGACCTAAAAAGTTCACTCTTAAGAAATGAGGATGAAAAGCTGCAACTTCTAGTTGAGAACTCAGTGCTTCTAACTTTAATTCGACAGCTGAGATTAGAGGGAGCCTATCAGGAGTCTGAGAAGAAAATCTTCGAGCAAGAGCTTATTATCATGACCGAGCAGCATATGATGCTTCAAAAAGATAAGGGCGAGCTCCTTGAGATGAACAAACAGTTAATGTTGGAAGTGAGCGAGGGAGTTCAACAGCAGGTTGCACTAAAGGCCGAATTGGAAACTCAGGGTCTAAAACTGGCAAGTTTGCAGGGGGCTTACCTGACTTTCCAAGAAGAGAATTCCAAGCTGCTTGAAGAAGACAGACTTTTGCTTAAGAGATTTTTGGCCTTGAAAGAGGAGATGTCTGTTCTTGAAGAGGAAAATAGCATTATTATCCAGAAAGCACTAGATCTTGGTAACCTCTCTGTGGTTTTCAAGAGCTTGGGCATTGAGAAAGCTGAGGAAGTTAAAGCACTTGCTGAAGATCTCAACTGTCTCCATATGATTAACAGTGACCTCAAAGAGAAGGTTGAATCATTGGAGAAGAAGTTGGAAATGAAAGAAGCAGAAGGTCTCCTTCGGAATGAAACAGTTGATAAATTGCAGTCGGAGCTGCATGAAGTCAAATACCACAATGATGAATTAAAAAATCAAATTTTTGCAGGTCAGGATTCTCTGAGACAGAAGACCACAGAGCTTTTAGAAGTAGAACTGAAGCTTAAGGCTACACATAACTTGAATGCAGAATTGTGCATAACTGTTGAGGATCTGAAGAGGGAATGTAAAGAATTAAAACTTACTAAAGAAAATGTAGAGATGCAAATTCTTGAAATATCTGGAGATTTCGCAAAACAAAAAAGGGAAATTGAATGCCTTCATGAAGTAAATAAAAGTTTGGAATCTGAAGCTGGTTTGTTACGTGAGGAGATTGAAGAACAAAAGATTAAAGAAGTGTATTTGAGTTCCGAATTGCAGGAGAGAAGCAACGAGTTTGAACTCTGGGAGGCTGAGGCTGCATCGTTCTATTTTGAACTGCAAATCTCCTCCACCCGAGAAGTTCTGCTTGAAAATAAAGTGCATGAGCTTACTGAAGTTTGTGAGAATCTTGAAGACGATCGTGTGACAAAGAGTTTGGAAACAAAACAGATGAAAGAAAGAGTTGGCTTCTTGGAAAGTGAAGTTGGACAATTAAAGTCCCAGTTGTCTTCATATGTTCCTGTTATAGCTTCCCTCAGAGGTAACATAGCATCTCTTGAGCACAATGTCCTTCATCCGGAAAAGCATTGTCTGGCAGGCAACGGAGAACAAATGGTAATGTTCTTCCCTCCTCTTAATAACATTAATTATAGTATCAAATCAGCATTTCGAATGTTGAGAGGCAATGGTTTCTTTTTCCGTTTTCTCCAAAAATCCTTTCTGTTGCCTTAACAAGATGGAGCTAAGTTGCTAAAAGCTAACATAAATCTTCTACTTTTAGAAACTAAATGATATGACTCGACAATCTCCATAATTTTCCATCATCAGAAGTTGTATAGGGAGTTCTGCTTGCACTCACAAATGTCTGTTGTATGGAAACACATATATATCAAAACTCAAGCATGGTGATCCTCTTTTGTCTTTTACCATTCAATACTCCTATCTAGATTGTGCATAATAATAAAATGTCTTTTAACTGTCTACAGAGTTCAGAAATGGCTGGTCAACTTCATCAAACAAACTGTCATGAACTCGAAGTTAAAAGCATTGGGGTAACAGACGGAGTTTCGGAGTTGCAAGAGCTGCAGAGTAGAATTGAAGCAGTTGAAAAGGCATTAGTTGAAGAAATTGGATGGCGTGCAACACAGAAAAGTATAAACACCAGCATCAAAGTAGAAGATCAAATAACAGAGGCTGAAGCTTTGCAGTTAAGAAGAAACTCGCGTCAAGGAAAAATCTTTCAGAAGGAAGAGATAGAAATCGAGGGCAATTCCACTGATAACCTGGAGTTGCAGAAGAGTAGACCTGAAACCGCTGAAGTTAAGAACAAGACATTGATGAAAGATATTCCACTTGATCAAGCGTCTGATTGCTCATTCTATGGAAAAAGCAGGGGAGAAAATGGTGGGTCCAATGATCAGATGCTTGGATTATGGGAATGTGCTGAGCAAGACTGTGACGTCGATTCAATGGTCAATGACAGACAGAAGCGGGCAGCAGCACCAGTGGCGAATATCCCGGCATGTCATCAGTCCAGAGCTGTGGAGCAGAAAAATCCCTGTTCAGAATTGGAAGTTGAGAAGGAATTGGGTGTTGACAAGCTAGAGGTATCCAGAAGCAATAGAGATCCAAATAAAGAAGTGAACAAGAGAAAGATCTTGGAGAGACTTGCTTCTGATGCTCAGAAATTGACTAGTCTTCAAACAACTGTGCAAGATTTGAAAAAGAAGACGGAGATGAGCAAGAGAAGCAAGAAGGCCAGTGATCCTGAGTACGAGAGTGTGAAAAGACAGTTAAAAGAAGTTGAGGAGACTGTTGCTGAGCTGGCAGGTAAGAATGATGAATTGACCAAAGATGCTGAAGAGAGTCCCGCTGCAGATTTGGAAGAGACAGGAAATATTAGCAGAAACAAGGTAACTGAAGAGGCACAAAAAAGATCCGAAAAGATTGGAGGACTGCAGCTTGAAGTTCAAAGCATCCAATACATTTTACTGAAACTGGAGGATGAAAATAGAACCAAAGGGAAATACAAGTTTTCAGAAAGTAGAACAGGTGCCTTGCTGAGGGACTTCATTTATAGTGATAGGAGAAGCAGTGGCAGAAGGCTGAAGAAGGCCTGTTTGTGTGGGTGTATGAGACCTTCAACTAATGGAGACTGAGCCTATTGTTTTTAGAAGCTACAAGTTTTCCTTGAACTGCAATGTGCATCTTATCATGTTAAAGAGATCTCTTATTCTATTTGTTAGGGAAACTAATACAATATAACGTAGAGGAACTACTAAGAAGTAGGTCTGATCTAATCAGAATAAGCTGCTTCAGCATTTTTTTATGTTGTAATTTAAGATAAACTGTGTCAATGCAGTATAAGTTTCCTATGTGTATCTGCATGCTACATTGCTATTGCTTACTCTGCCACTGCCACTGCAACTAATTAAGGTTCAATAGCAGGGATTTCAGGTAAACCAAGGAAAAAATTTATAGGGCTATAAACCAGGTTCAATAGCTTATAAGAGCGAGTCATTAGTACACTAGGAGCATCTTTTAGATAATAAAAAAAGCCAGCCCCATCTCTGAGCTAAACATTAGAAGATTTTTTTTCCAATGCCTAATTCTCACTGATGATAAAGCACTTTCCTATTTTTGCAGTCCTACTCTGCTGACCTGGTGACTAGCGAGTGGAAGAGTTGCTTAGGGAGGGACCTACGGAGCTAGTGACCTAGTGTCAAGACTTACATTCAAAGCGGAAGACAATTCTGCCGTTGCTGTCCGTCCGAAGGCGAGAAAAGCCAGGGGTGGGGAACTGGAGAAGCAGCTGACTAGAGCCATTAGGCATCATCTCATCTCCCCTTATATGCTTTGCTTCCACATCTTCTTCAGTCCGAGGCCAGTAATAAGATTTTGTTAACAAGCCAGCATTCGTTCAATTCCCGATGTCTAGCCCGTTGAGGGTTTTGTGTCTCCCTCAATAATTCTTGCTGCAGTCCCCCACCACAAGGACTAGTCCGGAGAAAAAAATACCACTTTTACAAGAAGTCACCGACTGCTACTAAGAACCCATCAGAACTTTTTCTTTCATCAATATAACTAGAAACCAAAATTTTATAGAACTTTTAACCTTTGTCGTAGTTGTGAACTTTTAACCTTTGTCGTAGTTCAAACAAAATTGCAGAACATCTTGTAAGATCGAAAACTATGAAGGCTATTTTAGTCCGCTAAGCAACCCAAGCTTTTCAGGGTCCTTTACTACTAGCAAATAAATAATATCAGAGAGCATCAGGCATTCACGCATATATTCTTTATTAAGTCTCAAAACTTCTTGATATTCTCTTTAGAGGTATAGATCTTCAAGATAATATCATATAGATTTACGAAATTAACCAACACATTCATTCACTTCCGAGATCGTTACCAATAAAGCATCAAAAAGACTCAGCAACAAACCACCTTCAAAATGGATACGAACCAAAATTGGAATAATGAAGAATCTCGTCCACCAGATTAAAGAAGAAATGCAGGCATCGTCCATAACATAAAACCACTGTAACCATCTCAGCTAGAATAAAATGCGCACAACTTAAACATATTCGAGTTCTTATAAAACAAAATTGCCCAAAAATTCTTAAAACAAGAAAATAGATAAATAGACGACTATGAAAATTTCTCCATTCATGCTCCAATAACTTCAGTTGGTGCTTCGGGCATGGGCTCATCAGCTGGCCTATCCATCTTGACACCAACATCCTCGGAGTAATCACCGTGTACCTACAGAGAACACAATGAAAAAATTAGGCATAAAGCAATTCTAGTATATACTCCCCGATTTCTGAAACTACACAAATCTCTGCTAAACAGATAATCGTAGCAAAGATATAGTACTGAGTAATCAGAACATGAAACACCAGAGGTGAAAACAAATGGCATGAATTGGAAGGATTCCAAATACTAACTAGTAAGAAACTATAACCAATAATTATTCGCAAGAAGTAAATAGTCAAATGCATCACAATTCAGAACTTGAACTTCAGGTGCCTGGATTTATTATTCCACTCAGAAAACTCGAGAGAAGGAAACTAGTCAAGTTTTGGAATTTAATACCCAAGCAAAAGCAAACAAGTAAAATCTTAACAGAAGACAGCAAATACATGAACTAAGGAGTATAATATCTATTCAATGGATTTTCAACTAATGTAAGAAGTGGCTACAAAGGACAAGCAAGAGAAAGAATGACAAACCTCCATCAACTTTCCAAGATCGAACTTGGGAGCTTTCAGGATTTTCACTTTGCGGATGAACACATTTTGTAAGGGGTATATGCTTGAGGTTGCTTTCTCAATCTCTCTGCCTATCATTTCCGGGACAAACTTTTCAACCAAATCTTTCAAATCACAAGACGCAGCCTGTGCAACCATGATCTCCCTCATTTTGCGGCGAATCTAACAAAACAAAAGATACAGGAAACATCAGTATCAATAAAAGTAAGAATGGTTAAAAATTTAATACTTAAGGAGTTTAAAAAGACATTGTAAAAAATAAAAACAATTTGCACATCAATTTTAAATGAAAAGTATAAGTAATAATTGACCATGACACCATAATTCACATCAATTACCTGTCTGATCTGGCTTGATTGTGCATAACAAGTCCTCTTCACCTGGTTTGGGCGTCTCTTGGTGAATCCAATGCAGAACATCCTCAGTGTATAGTTATCAGTGGTCTTGACATCCACGTAAGCCTCAATCAAAGTCTGCCACTTCCTAACCAAAGACCTCAGCTTGTCGGTAGTAAAGTCCATACCCTAAATATTCAAAAGAAACAGTGAAATATGTTAACATAACATAACCAGGCACATGCACAGAGAAAATAATTGTTAAAGCAAACAATACATTTCATATAAATCATACCCAGAAGTTTGTCAACACATTCTTTCCCTGAACATCTTCAGCTCTCAATCTGATTTTCCTGTAGGCATGCTCCTCATCACCCTGCAAATCACCTAGTGATATCTCAAACACTCTGTGTTTGAGACCTTCTGATGCAATCTGTTAAGCACAATCCAGGAATTAAATGTGCGAGCAAATATGTATCTTAATAAGGTTTTAGCAAGCCAAAGAACACCAATGCACGGAAGAGGAACTATATATTTTAAAAAAAAGAATTCTATCAACATTTTTGACGGAATACCACAAAAATTAAGTCTTTTACTTGTACACAAGCCAATTAACTCAACTCTGCAATATTTGACCATTTTGTATAATCAAATTCCACTGGTTAAACGAGAGCATGAGTATCATCACTGTTTCTAAATCTGGGAAAAGAATACACAGTTCCTATAATTCTTGCTTGCATTATCATTTTAATACCAGAACTACAATCTTAGCACAACTTATTATACTCGTCATGTAATTATGCCATCCTATAAACAAATTGACTAAGCAAATATCTCATAATTTAGATGATAGTGTGTATATTTATAACCCAAAAATGAAGTCACTAAGAATTGCAAGCCTAAAACCAACATTATAATTTCTACTTCAATAAATTTCAGATAAAAACGAAATTGAGCGTTAATTATACACAATATAAGAACTCAAACAAATGGACCACATCCAATAAATAAAAAATCAGTCGTAATAAATTAGTTCTTTCATACAATTATCACTAAAAAAAACTCGATAGCCAATAAGCTCTACACTGTGCAAATACTTTTAACAAGACAATTAAAATAATGAACGCTACAAGAACTGGAAACAAAATAACAAAGATAACAAGTAGGTAGCAGAAATACCTTGGTACCCTGGGTACGGGTGACAAGAGTCTTCCCCACATTTCTGTTCTTGAAAACAGAGGGAGCCTTGATATCATACCAGTCTTTCTTAGCAAACGGATCAGCACTATTACAAAACAAGACACAACAAAAACACAACTTCAACACAAAAATAAAACAGATCAACAAGAACATAAAATGGGTTTACTCTAGTTTATGTAACAAATAATTAAATAACACTTACGCCTTCTTCTTTCCCCCCTTCTTCCCCTTTGAAATCCTCTTGTTCTTGCTACACAACCGAAACAAAAACCAAAATATCAGCCAACAAGAACCTGCAACATAAAAAAAAAGCGATGGAGTGCGTCTAAGAGAGAGAGGCGGGCTTTACCCGACCGCCATGGTTGTGCTAGGTAATTTAGCCTCGGTAGCAGCTGCTGCTGTAGAGACGGCCCTTGCGAGTGTGTTTTCGGAGACTCAAAACCCTAATTCTTTGTATCTTTATATAGTTCTTAAATTCATTTGTGAAAAGAGAGTTATATTTTAATAAGGGTAATTTTGTCTTAAATGTATATCTAGTGTATGCAGGGTGAGTGAAGAAACCCTAAAAATTTACTGAAACGACGCGTTTTGGTATGAAAGACCCTAAGTTTTAGTGGTATGCAAAAATGAAGAATCAAAATTTATCAGAAATAATTTGATTTTTAAATTTTAAAATTGAAATCTACTTTATTTAATAGCGTAAGTTTTTTTTTATTCTAATTCGATTCTAGTTTGAAAATAGGATACTATTTTTATCAATTATTTCAATTTCTTTAATTTTTAACTCTATAAAAAATTTTAAAAAATAAAATCAATAAAATTAATTTATAAAATATTAATTACAACACAAAAAATTGAATGAACAAAAGATAGGAGAAATAATTTATTAAAGATAGATGATATAAGACAAATTATTGAAAAAAATATTATATTATTACTCTAGTTAATATTACATATTACTAAAAAGAAATTTTTAATTTTTTTATAATAGTACAATTATATATCTAATAATATTATACTATGTATATATTTATTTATTATAATTATTAACTTATTTGACAATTTTAAAATAAATATATATAAATCACAATTTTATTAAATTATTATAGAAATAATATGATAAATTAAGTTAAATAAAATATTATAAACACATTAATTTTTTTATGTAATTTAACGAATAAAAAATATTCTTTTTAATAAATTATATAACTTTATATATGTAATTCTATGATTAAGAGTTTACATTTAAATATAAATAAAGGTTTAATTCATTTGAAGTGAAAAATAATTTTTTATTTTTAAATTAAATCGATTTTTTTAATTCGATTCTGGTTCTATAATTTTTGACACCAAAATTTAACCTAAAAAAATTAATTCTTAATTTTTTAAAATTGAAGCTTGCCCTAAAAAAATATATTCTAATTCAAAATCGATTTTTTTAATTTAATTTTTAACGATTTATAGAACCAAAATCAAAATACCCCCTGCTAAGTTTTATTGATAAAGGCAAGAGTGAGCCTAAATGCAACCCCCTTTTCGACCTCGGTGGCACTTACTCTCTCATGCAATAAAAAGTTTGTACCTTAAATAAAAAGGAGTGCAATCAGAACCCTGGCGGAGTGATTTAGCATCTCATTAAATACAATGACGTTTTGGGGCTTTTTCTTTCCCATCGGCCCAATACAAACCAACCCAACAGAAAGGAGTTTCAATCAAATTCTATATATAAGCAAAGGCGAGACATACAAATAATTTGCATCAAAGTTTATGATCACTATTTTGGCTTCACGTTTTACTCCTTATAATAGGACTATTAATTAAAATATCAATACTAATAACCACGTATTTGTCTATAATATATAGACATAACAAGGGATCGTGTTAGATCGGCTCAATCTATAATGTTCGAACTTAAGCGAATTTGTGTATTTAACTAATTTAAATATAAATTTTTTATATAATACGAATAGTAAGAAAATTGTGCCGAGTAAGTTTAATCTATAAAATAAAAGACTTTAATGAACTCGTATACTGAATTTGGCCAAACACAAACTTTATAACTTGGCCAATCTGACCCATTTAGGTCATGCCACAGGACAAACAGTTTAATCCGAAAATAGAAAAATTAAAATTTAATATGAAATAAAAATCCTACCATATTAAGTGGCTCGTTAATTTTTTATTTTTTAACTTTATGAAGTGGTTCGTTTCTGGCCCAAAATAGGTTCGACTGGTGCCAGACACGACGAATCCAGACCCAACAGAGCACATTCTGTTCATGGCTAGGTTGTGCCAAACCGTAGTGAGCCCCAATCCAATGACTATTTATGGGTGCATTTATATAATGAAAGAAATAAATATATGACTTTCTTTTTCATGTTAATTATTTTTTGGAATAATATTTAAGTTAATGGAATCTAAAGAAATGATCGTAACTCTACTCAATTCAACGTAAATTTCTGAGTGCATGCTAACATGGACGTTTCACAATTACAAGCCATGTGAAGAACATCACAGGACGTGTGAAGAAAACCTTGCTGCAGCATTATTCTCCTTCTCCATCCTTGGATTGTACATACAGTACAGGGTTGGTTTGACACTCAATTGGAAAAATAAAATATAAACTATCTCCCCCTCCTGTTATTCAAACTAGTAAATCATTGGATGAGTGTCACAAAAACAATTATATTTTATTTTATTGTTGGTCATGGATGATGAAAATGGGCTGGCGGTAACGCTGGCCAATGCTTTGGGTGCCGTGGAGGAGGTGGTGGCGGTGGAGGAGGAGGCGGCGGCGGTGGTGGTGGTGGTGAGGGTGGTGGAGGTGGAGGAGGTGGCGGTGGCGGTGGCGGACTTCTTGGAGAGCAACCAAAGGCACCACAGTCAACAGGATGGGCGTAGAATGACTTGCATTCCATAGGAGATCGCTGAAGTGGTCTACCAGGAATACAATTCTGCTTATCGTCTTTATCCTGCAACTTGAGGCACGTTAATGGTGCAACACAGAAGAAATTATACGAGTATGTGAAATTCTCCAGCTTTGGCAATGAGCATATACTATCTGGAATTTGACCAGATAGTTTATTATGTGCAATATTCAGCTGCTCCAAGCTCTTCATGTTTCCCATGGAATCCGGCAGTGAACCAACTAAATTGTTAAAGCTGACATCAAATACTGTCACTTTATTCAACAATCCTAATTCTTGCGGCAAACAACCCGTCAATCCCAAATTCACGAGAATGATCTCCTGTAGGGTTCCTGCCATTTTTGTCAAACTCGAAGGTATGCAACTGTTGAAGTTATTATTTGCCAGGACAAGCACAGAAACAGGAGAGTTACCTATGTTTCTTGGTAAGGATGAAGAAAACTTGTTGTTGTTAATAAACAACGCATCCAGTTTTAAATCAAAAAGGGCTGAGGGGATATCACCTTCGAATTGATTGAATCTGATGTCAAGAAACTTGAGTGAAGGTAAACAAAGAATAACAGAAGGAAACTGGCCACTGAATTGGTTGTTACTAACATCAAGCTCGTGAAGAAGCTGAATATTTTGAAAGCTATCAGGTATGGAACCACAAAAACGATTAGAATTTATGTGGAAGAGAGCAAGGTCTTCGAGGAGGCCTAGCTTTTCCGGCAAAGAACCGGCTATGTTGGCATGGTTTAGGTCTATTCCGGCGACTGTTGTGGTGTCAGGATCATCCAGGGCGGGTGCACAGTATACGCCGGTGTAGTTGCAGACATGGGGGCCATCCCAATTTGAGGTGAAGCCATTAGGGTCAGAAGTGATGGCAAGTTTCCAAGCTTGGAGGGCTAAGTAAGCTTTCAAAAGTCTAGGATTCGGAATGATGATTTCAAGATCAATGTCTAAAACTTGGTGAGATGGTGTAGAGAAGAAGAATATGGTAGAGAGGACGCCCCAAAGGGCTAAACTGAGAATAGAGTTCTTCATCATTTTGAAGCAAAATATGCCGTCATTAGATGAAGGAGAAATGGAGATGGAAATCAAGATATATATATATATATATACACACACACACGGGTATTGACAAATTTCGAAGAAGGTTAGATGTGTAATTGGCGGTTTGGAGAATAAAGTATTGTTAATATTAAAAAGATTAAAACATTGACTATATCACTCAATCATTGTTTATGTGTTATTTTTAGGAAATTGAGGTAACATTAGTGGAGTACAGATAGGTTTTAACATTGAATTTGACTTCCTTGATTAAGAACTTAACAAAAATGTTCTCTGTTCTTTGTTTTTAATTTGGTTTTGTACATGCATGAAAATGTTCTGGCGTACATGGTAGATGTGATGTCAAGTTGTAACCCACAGAAAGTTATGGTTTCAAGTAGTTGTTGGCAGATGTTAAGTTGTAACCCATAGAAACTGGTGCCTGACCTCAACAAAAACACGGGTTTTATGTACAATTTTGGATGTAAGTTAGGTATTAAGTTATTTAGTTGAGGCTTGAGAACGGGGCAATATTTTAACAAAAGTATTGGCTGGCAGGCGATGCAGAAGACTAAAAACAAATGACACGAGTATATATTTGATTTCTTGCAGTCATGGAGTATACATGGGACCAAGGTCTAGATGCGAACGGTTGTGTCTTGTCTATATAAAAATGGGCAACGTTGTATCAAAAGTAAATCTTTGTTAGCCATTTCTGAGATGTGTGTCAGTTCGACAACGAAATTGAAGCTTATATTTTCTGTCATTGCAAGTTGCAGACACCAGTTTAATGAATCTGTTAAGCAATTTCCATGGATGGACAACAAAGGGGATTTGTAATTTAGTTTATGGTTGGTCATCCACAAGGCTTACTAAGATTACGAATGTCTATAAAATCTTGGTGGTTGGAAACCCCGAAAACAAAATAAAAATAAGGTATTGGCCTGGTCAACATTTTATTGATAATCATTATTGACAGACCATTTTTTCTGCATCTACAAAGTATACGGTTGTTAAATATATCAAGAAACAATAAATTATGTTATTGTTATGTATATGCTTGAAGACTGGGAGCTTAATTAAAACTTAAATAGATCTTTTTTAAATTTTACTTGCTGTGTAAGCAGAAGGAAAGCAATAACATTGAGCAAAAGTTACTGAGAGTCTAGAACTGCAAGTCTCTTCAATTTTAATATCTCATTGTTGTATCAAAGAATCCTGAGCTATGCTTTTCGAACCAAAAAGAAGGAAATATGCCATAACCACAGCCCTGGAATGAAAACATTGGAAATGTGGGTGGTCAAGCTAATACTATAGAGAAGGTGGGTTTACAGTGTTGGCAAGAGTTGCTGTGGTCCATTCAACCATGCTGAAATAAAAATTATTTTTTGAAATTATATTTTTCATATGATGTGAATTTTAGTTTTGATTATTTCCAGTTGCAGGCCACAACTTGAAAGAGAGGGAAAGAGAGAGTTTATCAAAGTATAATATTGTAAAGGTTGGCTGCATGGCAGACATGGTTGCAACAGATGAAGAAGAAAACTAAAAATGTATTAATCAAGAAAGTATATTAAATAAAAAATACCCAAAACTAATACAGAAAAATCCCATGAGAATAACAGAAATCAATTATAAGATTACAAGGGTGAATGGCATGAAGATATGAGCACATGAGAATGATTTGTATATATTCTCATGTCTGGCAAGTTTGCTGATTAAGAATATAAATTAATTACAGGATAATGACATCATAATGTAAATTAATAAAATATAGTTCTAGAATGAAGTGTCCCTGAAGTCAATATACCAACCTCAGTTGACTAGATCACTTAAATAAATAAGACAATGTCAACTATTTTAAAAAATGTTTGTAAACCCAAATACACAAAGAACAGAACAGAGAAGACTTCTGAAATAACAAGGTTATGAAATATAAATGGGTACTTAATTGGTTAGGTATGATGATCACCGCTGCTCCAGAACGCGCAGGTTTTGGTTCTTAACACCGACTTCAAGTTAGAGTTTGTGTCTGAACTTGTCTTGCAAAAGTTCAGAGTGGTTGGAATTGGAAGGAAGAAAAGATCTAGTCAAGAATTAATAATGGTTTCTGAAAAGTCACTTTGTGTTAATTTAAAACAGAGCAGGTATGATAGAGGGATTATTTTCCGTGTGGGATTTTCTTTTCTATGGTTTTTCTTTTTAACAAGAGGGCAAAGGCCAGGTCAATGGAAAGAACTTGATCTCACGTTTATGTAATACAACTTGGATTCATGTGAAGAATTGGTTTGAAATCGAGGTGTGGTAACTTTTAATCGGTAACCGTTGATAGATTCAACAATGTAGTTGTCAAGCTTTTAAAATTAAGTTGAAACACATCATTATAAACAAGACTCTTGGCCTTTACTTCGAGCACACATACGCTAGTATTCTAAATTATATCACAGTAACTCTCGACCCACCATGCCAGGTTGTAAGGTCTGGTCACCAGAAACTCTCACACCTGGCAGCTTTACCTAGGTTTTCTTCACATACTCGTTTTATTTTTCATAACTCAATGGCTTTCAGGATGACTCTTAGTCTAACCAAAGCACCCTTTAAAGGACAGTAAATACATTGACAAGGCAAATTTCCTTAGTATTTGGTAAATGCGCATCCCTGACTAGCTCTTTCCATGCATCAAAACTGCAGAAACCACTGCTGCTTTTTGTATTTGCATCTTCTCCCAGCAAGAAAGCCAGTAAGGAGGTGCTTGGTGGAGAATTCTGTAAGGGAGGTCGCCCTACAGGATTGCTGTCCTTGACTTGGATTTGGGCTAAAACTTCCGAATTCTGGCGGGCACTAAGGGCTGATGGGGTTCTTACAAATTTATAGTCAAATAATCAAGTAACCATAGCCAATTGGCCCCAATCCAAATAAATCAATCCTTTGTAACACTAGTCTGAATATTGGCATAGATTGTATTAACGTTCGAAATCTCTTAAATAAGTAAATGTTTTCACTTTATATACTACAATGAGATCACGATAGAGGAAAATGAAATTGAGTAGTGTAGGTGCTGTAGCACTATTATTCCCCTAATCTCCTATGTTCAATACAGCTTATTTCATTCTCTATAAATAACATTTACATAGCAAGCCAGCTCACAATCATCAAGCTATTCAATTTTCACTCAAGAAATTGGATAGTTTCGAACTCTGCAGGTACAGTTTCATGCCCATTTCTGATAGACATCAAGTCACTGATATCACCATCCAGATAAGCTTTCATAAAAGCAACAATAATTCCTCCAATGGACTTCCTCATAGGTTCCCTGGACTTGCCATTCATACACAGACAATATGAAGCTTTCCCTCTGATCCCCTTGGTATCATCATCCAACATATCAAGATGGCCGTAATCCTTAACTACAAAATAACAAGCCGGTTTTTGACATTCATTGAAGAAATCTTCGTGGTTAACTCCCTTCGGAGCACAAGGAGGGAACAGAGGATTCCTTTTAATTTCACCTAAGCCTGAACCGATCACCATCACTGGCATATCAAGATCAAATGAATGAGGAATGTATGTTAGTACTGGTGGAGGAGTTTGTTTCCCTTTGTCCATTCCATCAACAGGGTCTACACCTATCAGTGCTGAAAACTTTAAAGTCGTGGCTGCTTTCTTAAGAGCTAGCGCAAAGGCAGTCTTGCCTCCACGACTATGACCAGCAAGGGCTAGCTTGCTTAGATTTGCCCGAACATGGGGTGGAAGCAAACCAGGAAGCCCTTCAGATAACCAATTTGTTGTTGCAGCAGCAGACGTAATCTCACCACTCGAGTCAGGTCCAGCCACATCATATAACTGTTGAACGCAAAGAAGAAAAAATTGCCATAAGCCAAACCATAAATATTGTTAATTTACAATCTTAATCTATTTCTCTTTATGCCCAATTCTGAATCTTGCCCAATCCAAGGGTTTTAGAAGCTAGCCAGAGAATGAGAAGAGAATATCACATTGATTTCTTCCTAAACTATGTCATCAGAGCTCAATTGCTTAGGTAATGGACAGAGCTTAACTATATGCTACAACGAATGCAGGTCAATGTATTAGTTAAAACAAGTGATTAGACAATATCAAAAATAAGGTGTACAAAAAAAATTACAAGTTTTATTTGTCCTTTTCATAATTAAAATGGGGTATACAGCGTATAATTACATGTATTTATCATTATGGCTTTTGTTACTTATTTGAAAGTGAACAGCTGAATAATCGCATTTTAATTGCCTCTTTTATCACATAAAATGAGAAGGACAATAATGCCCATTGTGGACCTCCAAGAATAAAAACAAAACAGTATTTTGATAAGAAAACGGGGCCTTCTAGCTAGTTCTTTGACATTCCATATCCACACGCAACAAAATCAGTCTAGACTGGCGATTTGCTTTTTGTGATTTAATGAATCACCATATCTAATATCAGCATCAGATATAAAATTACATAGCACAAAGCATAACACCAGATTCTCTATTGCCCAAATCAACGTCTAAGTAAATTAAATATTCAGTGGCAGCAATCAAATATTCAAAACATTTGAAAGTTTCATGAAAGTTAGATTAGCACCAATTTTATGTATCCAAAATCAGAAACCGTGATTGAATAAACTATAAATGCACAAAACCGCTGAGAAGGCTTACTTGAGGAGCTATGACAATGAAGCCATGAGAAGCAACATGTAGGATAAGCTGAGAGTAGAAAGAGTTGAAGAGAAGGTAACCATGAAGGAAAATCAGTACTGGGAATTCTCCAGCCTCAGAGGGCGTGCCAATCAAAAGCGGCTTCGGCGGCGGAACAGCTCCTGCAAGTGAAGAACAATTTTTGTTGCATGTCACTGCAGATTCCACTCTTTGAAGACTGGTTTCATAATTTCCGGTCTCAAAAACATTTGCAGGAGAAGCTACTGCAGAAGATGAAGACATGGCCTTCCCCTTCTCGCTTAAGTTTCTTCCTCTGCACTGACAAATGATTCTACTAGCTGCACGTAATGTATTGTATTGTGGGATAAGTTGTTCTGTTCTTTTGTGGCCCTTATAGCCTCGCTTGAGGACTGAAGTCCGATTTGTCGGATGCGTTTGCTGGGATATTTTCCCTTTTCTTTTTTTTTTTCATTATTGTTGGAAAAATATATTGTAGTTGGGAATTGGGATGATTTCAGTAGGTTGAAAGTTTTCGTGGGTGTGCCAAAGGCTGGACTTACAATTTCTGTGAGGTCCAAAATGTGTGAGCTAATAACTTCACGATCGGTCCAAGATCATAAAGTTTTCACATTACTCAGTTTTGAAGCACTTCCTTTGCATTTAATTACTGAATTACGTTAGACTTTCTTTGGAATGTGTTGATTCAACTAACTCCTTCTCCCTCTCGTTCATATTTGAGTTTTTCATCGGGTTAATTTAATTTTTGAGTCTAATTATACTTTTAGTCTCAGAATAAAATTTTTTATATTTGAGACTAAAAATATATTATTCAAATAATTTTATCCTTCATTTTTTTTTCTCAATGAATATCATATTCTCTCTATTAACATTTTATTTCCTCGATGAAATTCATATTTTCTCAATAAATTTCACCTTTTATCTAGGAAAGATAAATTTCATAAAGAAAAAATAAAATTTCAATGGGAAAATTTGATATTCATCAAGGGAAAATGAATTTTCATCGAAGAAAAATAAATTTTATATTTTTTCTCGTTGATTTACTTTCCAAATTTTTAAGTTCAAACAAAAAATCATAATCAAAACAAATAAATTAGCACTAAATTTACTCTAAACTGTTTTTTAACTATTTTTCTCAAAGATTCACTAATTCTTTCTCAAAAATTTACTAATTTTTTCTGAAAATTCACGTAAAAAATCACAATCAAATAAAGAAATTTTAAATTTTAAATTTTGAGTTTAATAAGTAAATAACAAAAAAAACTAGTATTGTTGTTCAAAAAACAGATAATTGACTTCAAATATAATACATTTGAGAGCTTACCTTAAATGGAGAATGTTTTTGGGCTATACAAATCAAAAACCCTCTATATTTGGCGCTTATTTATAGAATGATTACAATACTCATATCTTGGGTTTTTGACCTGTATAACTCAAAAACACTTCTCATATACGTTTATGGTGAAACTCCCAAATATGTTATATTTAGGGTTAATTTTCTATTTTTTGAACAAAAATATCATTTTTTGTTATTTTCTTGTTAAACATAAAATTTTAAATTTTAAATTTTAAATTTCTTTCTTTGATTGTGATTTTTTACGTGAGTTTTGAAAAAGAGTTAATAAATTTTTTTAAAAAATGGTTAAAAAATAATTTAAAAGTGATTTAGTATTAATTTATTTGTTTTGATTATAATTTTTTTGTCTCAATTTGAGAATTTGGAAAATGAACTAGCGAGAAAGAAAATAAAATTCATTTTTCCTCAATGAAAATTCATTTTTTCTTTATAAATATCATATTCTCTCGATCTCGATAAAATTAATATTCCATCGATGAAATTTTATTTTTCTATGATGAAATTTATATTTCCTAGATGAATAGAATTTATCGAAAAAATATGATATTTATCGAAGTAATATGATATTAATAATAAAAAAAAAAAGATTTTCACATGCATTTAGTAAAAGTTCGGTGCCCTTTACTTCTTTATTTGCCAAATGGTGGATTATGAACTCTGAATTTGTCGCTTTCTAATAAAGCCATTGCTCGACTGATGAGACTTGGATCATGTCCATAATTTATTCTCTCTTTGGTTAGTTGTAAGATATTTACTTTGAGACTTTCACTCTTTGCGGAAAGATTACATTAATGCTATTTGTTCTAAATACAGAAGTAGTATATCTGCCAATGAAATAACAAAGATTATCCAAAATTAACTCTCCAAACATGCCAGATTATTCGAAATCATTGGCTCATATTTATCAAGATAAAGGTGCTGTCAAATTTATCATGCTAACATTTCTTGTACCTCCAATTTCACTTATCGTAGGGGGTTGGAAATTCGCAGATTGCATTTTGTTAATTTTGTCTTTCAAAGTTGAAATTTGTAACAACAGTTGCTGCAAGATCTAAGAAGCACCGTAGCACACAGTTTGTGCAAAGTGTAATTCCACTATCTATACTTAATCTAGGTAGGGAATGACATGTACTTGAGGCTTGAATCTTTCTTGAGCTGTAGGGAGGAAGATTCTTCATTAGTTATCTGGAAGAGTGGTTGAAAAAAAGGTGTTCATTTCATGCCAGTTTTCTTTTGGAGGATATAGATCATTAGGACGACCAAATCATATGGATTTATTGAACTCCATTTTAAGGTGGAGAACACACATTCTTTTTGGTGGAGCTCAACTTCTTGTGTGTTCTGTATGGTTAAACCCATGAAGGCAATCTCTTTGGTGAAGTTGCTTGCTGATTAGTAACACGAGGCTGAAAATCGAATACAATT
>JAXCLQ010071157.1:50108-66818 GCA_035584115.1 Cedrela odorata
TAAAATAAATAATTGTGAAACTCAATCATTGAGATACTAAAATTCATGTATTTTAATTGTGTTATTTCGTTTACCTAATTAATAATGAGATAAAATTTTACGAGTTATATTAAATACAAAAAATTAAAAGATTATTTATTTTTTTAATTAATTAATTTTGTTATTTACCATCAACTTATTAATTTTTTTTTCTTTTTGTTAGTTAAATAAACTTATTACGTTATTATATTAACGTTATAAAATTGTCATTCTCCCACTCTCTAAAATAAATTTAACACAAATAAGACAGCCTCAATTAAGATAACAATGAATAATTATGAAACTCAATAATTGAGATATCAAAACTCTTGACTTTATTATTACATCAACAAATTCATATAATTAGTGAGAAGATAAAAAAATATATATTATTTTAATTCATTTTATTATTTATCACAAATTTATAATTTTTTTTCTTCTTATCAATTAAATAGTTTTATTACGTTAAAATAATAACATAATAAAAATATTTTATAAATATATATATATATATATATAAAATGAGATAAAAGGCAAAGTAAACCCAGCAACGAATAATTGTGAAGCTCAATCATAGAGATACCAAAACTCGTGCATTGAAACCCCCATGTTCTCCTGTTGTTTTCCACACATCTTTCGTCCCTATCTATCTGCTTATTCAATGCCACTGTTTATGTCATATTTTCACTTAGCAGCCTGATTTATTATTGTAAAACTACGCTGTTAGTGAATGTGATTCCCCAGAGCTTGCTCTACTTCGTACTAGGAATTCAATTAGGTGAGGGTGGCCAGTTGCCAGCTACGCCCTGTACGCAGACAGCACAATCTCCGGAATCTCTGGCCAAAATTAAAAATAGGGTCTTGGATATTTCTCTATACTCCACAGATCTAACTGTATAAATAATTCCTCTATTCAAACGTTACCAACAAATGACAAAATTAAAATACAGACGAAATCGCCTATTATTGCCATTTGGAATCTTACAAGCGGGTAAGCTTAGTAATAATACTCTGTATTTCTAATCGTTGATTGAGAGGGACCCAGTCCAAACTAAGACGAATCTTCGACCTCGGTCACATTCCTTAATTTCATCACGTGGGTCCACTAACACTAACACACCGCCACGTGGGAAAAATAATGGTAGAATAATTGCGAAGAGCTGGTGCAGGTGACTCTGTTCCGCAGCGCAAGCACTGACAAAATCTCGGTAAACTGAAACTCGCCCTTTTTGCCTTTGCTCTCCGCGTAAGAGAGAGGATAGGAATGACTGGCGACTTCATCATCTTGGCCTCGGTCTCTTCTGGTTTTATCTTCTTCCCAGTGAACTGTGAGAACAGATGTGAACAAGGCACGGAAAAGTGTATTGCAGCAGCGAAATAAGTGAGGTTGTACAGTAAATAACTTGAAGATGTTACTACTTTGTTAATGTAAATGCCAACATTCTATTGGTTATTGAAATGGGAGGAGTTTCTTTGTACTAAAAACATTCAAAAGAAAGAAAGGGCACCCATACAAATATGGTATTGATCCAAATACAAGAGAGATTGAGATTGTTACATTACACTCAGCATTTATTCATTCATTAATTGTGATGTTGATACTAGTTGACTCTTAAACTTTGCCCTGACTCGTTCAGGTGCTGCTTCATTTATGCCATAATTTTTTTTTCCCATTTCACTCATGAAAAGGAAATGTGAAATTGATAGGTATTACTCAAAACTCAAAAAGTGTTTATGTAATTTTGCCTGGAGGTTATTGACAATTGAATTGGCCTAGCAGCTTTAATTTACTGAAGTATTAATGTAATTTTGCCCAGAGGTTATTGATAATTGAATTAGTCCCCAGATTACTGCTTTATGTATGCATTTTTGCCCAGCGGTTATTGATAATTGAACTGGTCCTAGATTACTGCTGTATGCATGCATTTTTGCCCAGAGGTTATTGATAATTGAATTGGTCCCAGATTACTGCTATATGTATGCATTCATCCAATTGTCTTCTTCTTCTTCTTCTTGTGCAAGAATGTTGTGTGAGCAGACGGAATTTTATACTGTGAATAAATATTCACTTTATCTCGTTGACATGGTTTATAGGTGACATTAGACATTACTACTTGATCATCGCACGCCTTTGGCTAAGACCACTACCAAGTACCAGCGATATAAAACAAAGGAATCATTATCATTGCATATGCTGAAAAAACAAAGCAAAATATTGTAAAAGAGATTCAAGCTAGAGCATTCTGAGGAACCTTGGAGGTTTCTCTTAGTATTAATTTTGTAAACAAAGCAACTATAGTGTTCATTCATTCTTGATTCCCCTAATTATACAAATACAATTGCACTTATGAATAGTTTAATTAGTTTTCTTTCTGGGTCTTTGAGATTAAATATTAGGAAACAGAGACAGAGAGAAAGGGAGGATGATAAAGAGGAGATTAAAGATGGTTGGTAGGACAGAAGGATCTCATTATCATCATTAAACTGGGATACTACGTGTACTTTTAGACACCCTATAACACGAGAACAATAATATTATTATATATGAATCCATCTTCCAAATAATATCAATCACAAATTCACAATCCTGAAATATGAAAACAACAGCATAGATGATGAAGAATTAGGATTTTGTAAGGGTAATTGTTGATATGAACATTAATTATGAAACAGATGGCAAGGAAAAGTATCGGGGGAGTATTCAAAACGGAGATGATGAGATGGGACAGTGGCCTGGTGGGCGTTGCACGTAACAGGAGAGTAAACAAAGAAGAAGATTAAATGAAAATTAAAACCCACCACCAACCAGCTTCATTCCCTCTAAGGTGATGCTGATACTGATACATAAGCCACTGATTTGCTTCATAGAATTCCATGTTTTTAGCAAACCATTTTTTTGTGTGGATGATAGACGTTCAATATTTGTCCCTACTATTTTTAGATGTGAAATCAAACCAAACCCAAACCCAAACCCATGCCAAAACCAACATCATATTCTAATACCCAATTGAGGAAACTATTCACTCTTAGTCTTACATATTATGATATTTACATGTTCTATAAATCATGTACTGTGTTAGAACTTGTATTTCATTATCAATTTGACATTTAATTTTGATATATTTTAAAAATTAAATTAAAAAAATATTCGATAACATCATATTTACTCATTTTTAATCTTACAATATTTATAATTTATTACTATATTTTAATATCAATCGAAACTTAAAACTCGTTTGAATGCCATGATTTCAAAGGAAATATGATAGGAATCTTGGATCATGGACACTACCCCATTTCAAAGCAAATATTAGTGGAATCTTTGATTTTAGACACTGCTACACTCGAAATGCCAGCAAGCATGCTCAATTCACTTTATGAATAGAGGTTTGTGACACGAGTATGAGTTATGACATGTCAATGAATTAACTTAAAAGATGTGACAGAACAAATTCCTAACTTATCCAAAATCCTAAATTGAACCCACTACACATATGATATGGTTTGTAATTAATGCAATATAGGCCCATTTATGAATCCATTGAATTATCAAGAATTCAGTCCCATATCATGTTTCCCCCAAATATTCAATCAAAATATTGGAATAGACGTGCCAATTAATGAATAACTTGTTTGTTTCGTGGCCTTGCCCTCATGACAGTCTTCTCAATCTTCTCTACTGACAGTGATTGAAATGGGTGAGCTCGTATATATCCCATTTCCACATCGGATAAAACTTAAATAAATTGTTAGGATAAATTATTGGTCACATCTAAGGGGTATTGATGAGTGTAATACGTGTTACAATTTTTGATGATCACAATATAAAAGAAGACATAAGTTAACAAAAAATTGGGTACATCGCAGGAGAGCATCCTTGATATGCCACCAATTTAGCTAAAGACATTTCCTCTATCAAAATAGTGCAATGCAATGTCACATAAATGAGCAAGAAACATGGGCATGATCAATATGTTTGCTAGCTAGCTTCAAGTTCCAATGACCATGGATTTACTACAAACAACACTATTTATATTCTTGTTCTAGGCATAGGTGGGATTCACCTAGTCATTTCACAAGAGGGCAAATCAAGAAAACAATATTTTAAAAAAATAAAAGGAGAAAATTAAGGGATAAAAAAGAAAAAAGAGAGGTGGAAATAGACTACCCAATGGACACTTTTGTGAATTAGAAAAAGGGGCAAAGCAAAGAAAGAATGGTTAAATGGAAACGTAAAACAAGAATGGAAGGCTTTTGTGGGAAGCGAAAACCTAGAAATGGGAAAAGCAATGGCCAAGTAGAGGCAAAAGAGGAAGCAATAATCCGCACACGCATATCAATATCATTTACAAAACAACAAACAAAATGAATATTTGGTCTATGCTCCACAGAAACATAAGAATAGATAAAGAAAATGGTGTGGCGTGCGCCGCCGGCATAGAGTTGGAGGGGTTTGCTCGAGAAATCTGAAAAAAGATTTTATGTTAATTAGATGGGATGGGTTTAGGTTAGGGCATAACTCAGCAATTTTTCAAGATTCGATGAGAGATTGATTGATGAACGATGGACATTGGACATTGGCACACAGACCATAGGGAGATTTTGTCAGCTGGACTGATTATCAATCAATCAAAGTATTCAAGCGGTGTCATTGTTACTGTTGCACCATTTTTAAAAGTGGAAATTCATAGATATTGTTGGGTGTCAGCCTGTCAATGTAACTACGCCACAGATGAGTATGTAATGGGGAAATATATGGGCCTGGAATATCAGCCCATCTTAAATGGGCCACAAGAGAAGTATAGAAACATTCTCACAGCAACCCTACCACAAAAGATCTAAAAATAATTTATTTATTGATTGATTATTCATACATGACAATCTGGTACAAGAATAATCTCCTATCCAAAAGGTGTGGGTAACTTATTTATGTATCACCTGGAAATTTACAAACTGACAGCCAACTGAAGCAGGCATGGATGGTGGGGGCATCAAATGAAAACAGAACAAACACCTAATCACAAAAATTCATATAATCAATCAAGAGACCAAACTTCGAGCATCTGCTCATTTATCCTTTATTTTCAGAAAACCAAAGCCAGGGACATCATCAGGAGTATCAACCAATGAACATTTCCTAGCAAATTTGAAGCAGCTGCATAAGAGAAAATAGCAAAACAGAAATCAGTTTAAGCACTTGGACAAGGAATAGCAAAACAGAAATCGATACAGCTTTGTATATGTGCTAAAAATATTCTTATAAATACATATGTAAGTTAAAGGACTTGGATTGTTATATTTCAATTGAAATCGGGAAAAAGCACTTGGACAAAGAATTCAGCCATTGTAATCAAGTATAGTTTAAAAATTAGACCATGATTTTCTTCTGAAACAAGTCACGAGAAAGAGAAAAAAAACTTGCAATGGTGTTACTTAAGACAGGGTCATAAGATTACTGTGTGGTTTCATACTTTCACAATGGAATTCAGAGGAAAGAAGTCCTCTATGCAAGACTATACTGCTAATCTCACCGTGATTCTCAGTGTTGTCAGACAACACAGGTGCAGGCGGTGGAGAAAATGGTGTTAAAAGCCCAGAGTCTTTACAGTCCATTCCAATAGCACCTTAAAATCACATCAAATTTAAATTCAAATCAACAATTCGGTTCGAAAGCACAAAACTAGTTAATTGTAAACCTAATGCATTCAACTCAAAATTGTGCATCCAAGTTATCATCTTTTGCAAAGTATGTTCCCTTATTCATTAATGAATCTCCCATTTGAAAGCAGCTTCATGTTAGTTTTAGCAATAAGTCAGTATGTGCTCTTACATTCTTTGAAGCATGGGAAAGTAGAGACATTAAGAAGATTATAATGATCTACTGCACATTCACAACTGTATGTGAACATAGATGTCTTCTTGCATGAGCCAGCTCCACAATCAATCCAGTGGCAGACTAGACAACAAAGCCTGATGCATTAGTGCGATAATACAAAATGATGATTAATAGTACTAGATTAATAATGTAAACGTGTGATGGTTCTTACGATCAAAGATTGACTCATTATCCTTGGTTGCTTTCTGTTGAACAGGGGAGGGTGCTTCCGTGCAAGCACGGTTGAGTGAACCTAAAAAATTCAAACAATCAGCATCATCAAAAACTGAGAAATTGGTTCTCAATTATAAAACTGAAATTGAAATTGACCGTATTTTAACACCAGGTATGCGGTAATAAAAAGAAATTGAGGTCTTAATTGTTAACTTTGATACGATATTAGCATATCAACTATACAAGTGTTTATACATATCACTAAAGAAACAAGATCAAATCTCACCAAACACAAGTGACAGCGACGAGTCCTCAATAAATTAAATTAGCCCGTGATTAACATGTACCACCAACTTGAATTAAAAAATGAAAAAAAAAAAAAAAAACTTGTCCCACATAGATATTTCTCGTAGATGCAAACATAGTATTCTTGGTAAATGCTTTCACTCATTTTACTTCTGAAGCTAAATATTGCCATATTTTGTATCCTTTAAGCAAAAAAAGGGATTCCCAAACTGTCACATGTGATCCTAGAACAACTTGAATTAAATTAGTCAAATAAAACAGGACCGCTAGATCAGCTGGGATTAATCCAAGATTTCACCCAATTTAAATTGGAACTCCACAACAGTTCCCAAACCATATTGATCTGAACTTCACCCTCATAATCGCAAACACATAGTATACAAGATGTGAATATGTTTAGGGATCATCATAAATATATATGCAATAAAAATACTTGACAAATTTACATTTATATAATTACACGATATATGTATATACTACATGGAGGATAGAGTGAGCTCACAGTTGGGAACTATGCAAGGGAGAAACTTGAGAGTATCATTTTTATCATCCAAAATTGTTTGCGTCCAGCCAGGTTCACATTCACATTCATAAAAGAAAGTGTTATTTTGAGAAGACTTGCACTTTCCCCTTCCACAGTTCATTTTTTTGCACACATCCTCTGCAACCACAAATAAAAACAAACAACAACAACATCATCACGATATCATTCTTCAAAATCTCAATCCATAATCATACAAAACAGAAAATCAAGATTGACCCAGTTGAAAAAAACGACATAAAATCTCAAACCCATCAAAGAAATAACAACATCAACAACTTCAAAAGATATCCATGCAACAATCTATTAAGAAAGTATGCAATAAACAAACCAAAGGCAGGCGCCAGCAGAGGAGACAATAAATTGCTCATGGCAGCCATAGGTTGCAGAACGAGGAGGATTGCAAGAACAACAATGACGTCAACAGAAGCCATGATGAGAGAGAGAGAGAGAGAGAGAGAGAGAGAGAGAGCGGTGGTGTCGACTGGTCAGACGTAATTATATAGTTAAGTTCTTGGTAGAGTTTGAAAATTGAAGATCTTTAACGATAAAGTGGAAGCATTAAACAGGTGGGACTTGGAATTGTAGGAACGTGGCTGAACAGCAATATGTCGTCGGAAGTTGGAGAGTTCACTGACTAATCATGTTGTACCATGTCACCCTTAAATTATATAATATTCTTAATATATATAACAAAGTTGATAAATATCTTAATAATTGTTTGAAAAGTACTAATTCTGTTAATTTCAAATTCAACCCCATTAATCAAACAATTAAATTATTTTTTATACTAATTAAAATATAATCTTTGATTATCAATTCGTTAATTAATAATTATTTAGTCTAATAATGAAACTTAGAAAGTTGACCAGCATAGCATATTGAACTTTTTGAGCCAAAAATCGAAAAATTATTGTATTATTTTAAATAGAATATGAATATTATATAATGTGAAACATTGTCATATTAAAAAAATAAATAAATGAAAACGTGTAGGTTTGAACCATTTTTACCAAGTCATATATAATCAATATTCAAAAGATGAAGTTAGGCTTTAATATTTTCATCAATGACCTATTATTCCAAGTCCAAAAATATATTGCATTTCCGAAATTTTGCTGTCGAATCAATAGTTTTCACCGTGCCCTAATAAGTCAAAGAAAAGGAAATTTTGATTTAATGCTTATAGTTAGATTTTGGTAAGGAAAAAGGTGCCGGCAAAATGGGGGTGTTGTAAAAGACTTGGTTTAAGAATGAAGGCTTCTAGCATGCTGCAGGCCTGCAGCAATGTGCGGCTCCGTGAAGAAAAAATGAGGACTTTGTAACATAATTCTTGGCAGCTAGTCCACCTGCCAACAGAAGAAATGAAAAAAAAAAAAAAACCTAACCTGATGATAGCTACCTGAACCAGACATTGCTTCTTTCAACTGGATCGGACTTTTAAGTACAAGAAGTTTCTTTGGGTTTCAAAGAAGATCATTCCATGCTTAAATGGAGCAGAAGAATTTGGTGAAGGCAATTTTTGTGCTTTTGCTTGTGCTGGATGATGAATCAATCTATTGAATTAGCTAAAGCTATCTATAAAGGACTGCAAATTGACAGAAACCATTACAGTGAATTTAAGTCATTTTTGGTTTGCTTGGCAAGAGATGTATTGCGAGAAGTGATCGAAACAAAATGCTGCAAAATCTCTTAGCCTTGTACTGTGAGTCCGTGACACAAATCAGCTATACCAGGGAGTGTCTTGAGCAAGCTGTGATATGTAACAGGTATACAAAGGTTACAGATGTATGTAAGGAATATAGATTCTTTATATTATGACTTCAGGCTTGGATGTGAGTGGCCCATTCCAATGGCTAGGCCCAAACTCGAGCCCCAAAAGTTTTGCCCATTCGTCAAATGAATTTAATGCCAAGAGGTACTTTTGCGGCCATCCCCTTTCGCAGCTCAAGTTTTAGGCAAATAATTTTTCAGTACGAGGCCGTTAATACACGCTTTAATTACAGTAATTATTCGATACAAACCACACTTGGATTGGGATGGCAGGTGCAAGCTTTTCAATGAATACATATATGAAAAGCAAACAAAGTTAAGACTTGGGACCAGGACAATTCAATTATTTTACACGATAATGGTCACTATTTGCAGGCAAATTAAATGGTTTAATATTGACAGATGCAATTGAATTCTTGCCTTCAACTCTTTTATTTGCTACCGTAAATAAGACCCCATGCATCTTCAACGTAGATGCACAATTGACAAACCTGGCTGACAAACTAAAAAGAGAAGCTTCTTCTTACCATCACTTGGATGTAAAATTTCTGAGGTGGGAAATTAAAAAAGATTAAGAAATGATTATGTGTATAATTAACTAGTAAATATTGTTAATAAACTTAAGAGACTGTCAGTTTTTGGGAGCAATAACACATGGCTCACCAGGTGAAACTCGAAGATATAAAATGATAGGAAGGTAACCAGCCCGGCAAGATCCAGGAACATCGGTACTCTCAAGGATGAAAGATGTTCCACTTGTTCCTCAGAATAGTAAACCCTAAAAGATATTCGAAGTTGAAATAAGATAAAAGAATCCACCTCCTTTTTCTTTTTTTATCAAATAGTACATGAATGGACAACCCATAAAGGGAAACTGGCCAACCATCCATATCACACATGAAGCAATTTGAGAAGGAAAAAGAAAATACAAATACAAACAAAAAGTGCATAAGGATCTTCAATATAATGAGCAATCTAAAATCTTTCACATGCATGAACAAATATTTTCTTGTCTATGTGGTGAGTGCTAACTTAAACTATCTGATTATTTAATCCCACAGCCAACAATCACATATATCAGCTTATATCTTATTGAGGGCAATATGGAAATTTGGCTATTACTGTATAACAGAATGTTTTTGAAGGGTTATTGACTGTTTTTTCACATAATTGATTAATATTATATCGTGGGAAAACATATATTATATCTTAGCTGACTTCTAACTGTTAGTTCTCTGATTCCTGAGTCAAATGAATTTGCATTGATGTTGTTCCAATCTCAATTCTACCAGCAAAATGGTGATTTCTCCTGCATTTCTATGGCTATGCAAATAGATCTACAACTGCTAAGGGATTAGAAAATTGACCTCTAAATAGGTTTCTGAAAGGTAAACTGCTGTAATAGACATGCTGATAAGAAAACAGACAAGCCCAACTTGCATGATGTTTCCTTCAACCAAGCATTTGGTCCAAGGGAAAGTATATAAACACACCATGTGAATGCCAGCTAATCCTTTTATCATTAAAATAAAATGTCACAAGAATGACAAGAATTAATCATCTCTGATGGTTAAGATGGTGCCAAATCCCATTATTTCAGTGTTCATGCACTGACAACAAGAGTTTTCAACAGGCTCAGAGGGTCTTGAAGTTGATCATTACAAATATAAAATACCAGCTCTTTTTGCCTTTGTTTAAGTGCATGTTGATACAATCTTAATGATCTAGAAAAACATATATAATGCATGAAAATTGCAGATTTCCCAGGTGATTATATAGATTTGGAAACAAACCATTTTATTTCCTGGATGCATGTCATCATTTTCAATATATTTCCTGCATATTTTAGCACGGATTAGATCTGCCATAAATGGGGTAAAATTCAATCGATGATTATAGGAATAGGAAGAAATTTACAAATGGTTACAGCAACTATAAAATATATATAAAACCTGCAGAAGCTGGGCTAAACATACTCTGTTATGCAGTTCTCTTTGCCTCTATAATTGGAATATTACATTGTTAAAGCTAGGATGCCTTTCTGAACTAAATCATAATGAATGTAGTTAACATGGTCACAGTTACTATCACTCCATTTATTTAAAATCAATTTTTTCTTTTTATAACTTTAATTCATGAGATCTACAATATTTACCTAACTTATAAAACTGTAGCTACCAGTGGTCCTCGCTCATTAAACTTGTTATTCTCAGCAAAGACAGAGGGCAATTTATTTACATTAATTAATCTGTCTCCCCAACAACTGGCCTCAAATCCTCTTCATCACATACCAGTGTATCCAGTAGAGGGATATCAAAGCAAATGGACCCACTCTCTTTTGGATTCCGGGAGATGATAACATGGATAGAGGAGATGATTTTGTAACGGATTCTGTTAACGTGTACTCTGATCCTGAGATTGACTGTATATAAGGCATCCTTGTAATTTTAGATACATTTGACATAACATATTTTTCTTAACGTGTAATTTAAAGATACACGCGGATGTAATTCTTTGATAGGTACAAGGTCTTAGTATCAAAGGTGAGCTTCACTTGGTAGTTGGGACGATGGAAGAACTTGACTGAGAATACAAGGAAGGCTCCACCAAGATAGGATAAAATAGGCATGTACACATCCCAGAGACCCCTACTCGGACATTTCTGCATGGAGCCCACAACCCCACAATCTTTACAAGTTCTAAATTCTCGAGTCCTATTGGACAGATCTTCTATCCTCAAAATAGAGTATTTTACAAGGATTCTGCATGTTCTCTACCTATTTTCACATGGTTTCTGAACTTCTCCATCCCAAGTTAACCAATACCATCTTAGACATAAGATTAAAAAAAAAAAAAAGGCTACCATATAATTACCTTAGAATCAATGATGACAATAACAGAATGACATTGACTTGCAAGGTTGAAATGGGCAGTTAAAAGACTTACATCAAAAGCAAGGAATCTATGCAATTTATCTTCTAGGAGAGTGACAGTTGGCTTAACTAGGGAGCTTCCTCTTTGTTTCTTTACTCTTATGCTGTCCTTAGTCACTACATGGGAAATAATGTAACATTAAGATCAGGCCGTCAAATAAGAGCAGTTAATTTCTGATCTAATAAGACAGACAATTATAGTGTTGAAATGTACTTATCCAAGATAGTGTTGATCGACTTCAGTTGTTATTATCTTCTCTTTATATTTTCTCCTGTGTGATTGAATGTCAGCTTGGAAGGATTTGACAGGGATGGGGAAGACAGGCAAATGGCTTAAAAGTTTCTTGACAGGGAAGAAAGACAGAGAGAAGGAAAAATGTACAAGTAATCAGAATTCTTCAAATGTCATTGAGAACCCAACAACTCCCCCTTGGATCCTACCGACAACTCCCAAAGAAAAAAGGAGATGGAGTTTTCGAAGATCTTCAGCAGCAGCTCCCAAGGGCTTCAATTCTCCGGAACCGGTTGCCAAAACACTGCAAGCTATACAGACTCCTACAGTAGATAATGAGGACGAGCGGAAGAAGCATGCCCTGGCTGTAGCAGCAGCTACTGCTGCAGCTGCTGATGCAGCTGTGGCAGCTGCACAGGCTGCAGCTGCTGTGATCCGGCTAACTGCTGTTGCCACTGGGAGAGCCAGCGCCATTGAAGAGGCCGCTGCCATAAAAATTCAATCTGTTTTCCGTGCTTATTTGGTTTGTAATTCTAAATTCCCTTTTTACTTATAGCCAGCCAATATATCAATGTCAAAGATCCAAATGTTCCCATGATGAAAATCTTAATAGAATTATGGGTGTTGTTTCAGGCAAGAAAGGCATTGTGTGCATTAAAAGGACTAGTAAAGTTGCAAGCATTGGTAAGAGGTCACCTTGTGAGAAAACAGGCCACGGCTACACTGCGGTGCATGCAAGCATTGGTGACAGTACAGGCCAGAGCCCGAGCTCAGAGAATCCGGATGAATGAAGAACCAAAGCCACCGGTTAATCATAGGCAATCAGTCCACAGAAAATCAACACAGGAAAATCGGTTTAGACTTGCATATCCTGTAAGTGCAAATCCTCATGCCAAAAATTCCAACTCATAATACAGTCTTCCTTGAAAATCTGAGAGTCAAATGGAACATAAATTTGAAATCAAACAAATACATCTTATTATTCTAGTCAGACTTGTGAAGAATTTCATTATATTTAATTAAACAGTAATATTCAGTACTAATTCATAAACTAGAAATAGAAACACCCTCCTCTGTTTTCCTTACCTGGAGAAGTATATCTTTCTCTTTTGTTCTTAATTATTTACTGCAATATAGAAAAAAAACCTACTCGAGGATCCTTACACCAGCCTGGAATCTGGTTTTTGTACTTACAGGAGACTGATAGAGGCATGGAAGAAAACATTAAGATAGTAGAGATGGATCAAAATGAATCAAAGGGAAGTTCAAAGAGCAGAAATAGCTACTCAAGCCATCCACTAACTGAAAGAGAAGAACTCAGATTCTCCACACATTATGCATCACATAGTGTATACACAAAGTACGATAATTATGAGGTCTCACCAGCTCCATCAGCTTTGGCTGACATGAGTCCCAGAGCCGGCAGTGGTCATTTTGAGGACTATTCCTATAGCACAGCACAGAGCAGTCCACAATACTATTCTGCTGTATCCAAACCAGACCCATCAAGACATCCTTTTGCTTTTCCTAGGCCAGACTATGCAGAATCTTTGTCTTATGACTACCCATTATTTCCCAACTACATGGCTAATACAGAGTCTTCAAGAGCCAAAGTCCGATCACAAAGTGCACCCAAGTCAAGGCCAGATTCATTTGAGAGGCAACCAAGCCGACGGAGGGTGTCCATGGAGGGAAGAAACATCCCAAGGGCGGTGCGGATGCAGAGGTCATCTTCACACTTGGGAGCTACAGCTCAAAATATCCAATATCCATGGTCAATTAAGCTTGATCGATCAACAGTCTCGCTTAAAGACAGTGAATGCGGATTGCTCACAGGCACCAACTACTGCAGATCACTAGTTGCATATGACGTGAGTACAAAATAATCTAAGATCCCATTTCTCTGTTTTGAATTACAGATAAAAGAAAAACATTAGAGAGGAAGAAAATATATGGCTACTACTCCTAGTGCACAGTATGAAGGTTTATGGTAATCACTCAACATCTAGCCACAATGTAATATTGATTTTTGTGATTGCAGCATCTTGGAAATAGGTACTAACAGTGCATCTCTCCTCACCATTGCGACGGGAAATTGTGTGTGGTCGGACTAGACAAGAATGCAAACATTTAACAAATAATGGAAGATACAATCAAAGAAAGTGAATGGTTCGATAAAGAAATTCTATAATTTTCTGACATTTTCTCATTCCCGATTCCACCGTCACTGCAAAGGAAGCATTGTATTGAAGAAACCCCTATGTAGATCCTTATTTTTCTTTTTGTTTTTGATGTTTCTGTATAATTTCGTTGAATGTGTTCCTTATACAAAGCCTAAGGCAAATGACCTGCAAACATTATGGGTACAAATGTAGGAACACAAATATTTGTTCTGTCTATGGAAATATATCCAGTATGATTTTTCCCATATATGATCAGATGTCAATTTCTTTGCTATATGTATCGAAAAGGATACCATGCATCCAATCTACAGCAAGGACCATTCTGCTTCTAACTTCATATTAATACAGCAATGGTCATAAGAGTAACAAAATAATAATTAAAAAAAATAACTAGAGATTGCTTCTCTGTGCCTGAATTGCTAATTCCCGATAAATTTGATAACTTAAGCAGCACCTTTCCATTTTGTAGAAAATTGAATAATTTGTTCCACATTATTCACAATGACAAAACAAAATCTTCCATGCTTATGCTTTCTTGCTTTGCAATTTAGGAATCAAACCTACCAGGTCCTTCTGTAGATTCTTTTCTTCTCCCTTTTCATATTGAGAAAAGCTTATCTAAAGTGACCGATAACTAAAGAAGTCATCCATTTGCAGCGCATGATTCCCAACTTCCAAACTTCCTAGTGCACAGGAAGAGATCTTATGGCATCAAAAAATAAAAATGCATGAAATAAAACACTTTCCAACACTGATCCTTGAAAAGTAAACATGAGATGACTCATATACTAGTCACATATAACCTCTGTTTCTGACAAACTAAAATCTACAATGCTACAACTTAAAAGCAACTATATATGCACAAACTGTCAAGTATGTTGACCATTTGGGTAGATTATTATTATTATTTTTGTTTTAGGTTTTCACACACTCTAATTCCATCAATCTTGAAAAGGAAATTACATGACCTCTTGCTTCCACAAAAAAAGTTCAAATCAACTACATTAGCCCTTGGAGATAAGTGGACAAATTAATAAAGCAACACGAGCAGTAACTCTGAATGTTCCTAAGTCGTGTGAAAAGCAGTGTATGTTTGCGACCGCCATGGATTTATGCCAAGATTGGGCTTATTATACACAAGATAGGCTTGTTTTGTTGCGTGGCAGAGCCTGGTTTCTTTCATATTTCAGGAATAGGCCATGTTCTGTGATGAAAACTCTCAAAAAGTTCATGAAAGTGAGACTAGAACCGGACTGGCTTGACGGACATTTGCTATGGGCTTTTTCATTGGACTTTCTGGAAGTATTTCCGAGTGCCCTCGTTCTTGATTTATTAGTTGAATCAGTGATGCCCACTATTTCTTAAAATTAATCTCTGTAGAACTGATACCACAACTCTTTTTCTCAATTTCAACAAGTTAATCATCACTTTGTGCTGCTGCGGCTTTCAGGCTCTCAGCAGTATAAACATCTCATTGCTAGTTAACAATTTTACTTATTTTTGTTGCCTTACCGCTGTAAAAACCATACCACTAATTACTAAAGTTTTCCATTTTCATTGAAGAATAGTTTGCATAATCTTACCATCATCATCATTATTTGAAAAATAGTTTCCACCGTCCCAATATGAATAAATAGCTAAGCCGTGTGTAAAGATCACTCGCATTTACTCGTCTAAAATTAGTTAGTAAGCTCATGATTGTAAGTTAAGAAGGCACCGTTGCAGCTTGGGATATTCATTATATTTATAATTTTGGGGGATTGATAACTCAGACGAATTTTCTTTTTGTTACTCTTGTAATGTCTTAAAAACTTCTTTTAGAAAATGGTTAGAGCCTCAGAAGAGTATTGACCATCAATATTCTAAAAGTATTGTTGTGTATTCCTTCATTTTTAAATAAATAAAAATGTATTGTTTGCATTGATTATTCGATATCTTTTGTTTATTATTTAGATGTGTAGTGATGCTCGTCTTTTCAATACATGCACGCTCATGGGATACTTGTTGCTTATTTTTTCGATTATTTTTTATTATTAATTTATTTTTGTAAATAATTAACCAACAGTTTATTTACTCCATGACTCGTTTAGGTTGACTTAAAATTCTAATAAATACCGGGCGGGCCTAAATTTTGATAATGAGAAAATCGGTCCACGATACCCTGGTCCTGTGGCCACGAAAATTTGCAGAATATAACGACTCATTTCAAGTCAGCCTGCCCGAAAAGCAAAACCTGTCTGAGGAGATAGCTACTCATGGGTCCTAGAGATCAGATATTCCCACCCCAGAAACATTCGAAAGTGTCTTTTCCCATCAAATCATAAAGAATGAAAGGGCATTGAGACAGTCAGATGCTAGTCCATTTCAAATTCCCGCTTCCTCTTCAATTGTTGAATCAGGTCAACTATCCGATGTTTGTATGTTTTCTTAATTTTCTTCCAAAAACAGAATTCTTTTTCGTATAGAAAACACTTGTCATGAATTTCGATCTATACTGTCAAAATCATTCGATTTAGAGTATATTTCATAATAGAAATTAGTAAAAGTTCTTCTATAAATATAAGCAATTGTGAAAAGAATATACGACTAGCACTGATTGTCAACGGATCATTGTCTTATTACCTTCTTCTTCAAGGGGGAAAGTGTTGACAAGTTCTTTCGCACAAAGTAATTTA
>JAXCLQ010071158.1:0-12682 GCA_035584115.1 Cedrela odorata
ATTATTTAAATTGTTAATAATATATTATTTATAATATATTATTTAAATTGTTAATAATATATTATTTATATGTAAATTTTGAACTTTGGTCCATGACACACAAGCTTAACACATAAGTTTTATAATGTACTATCTTGTAATAGCATTGAATACAAACTTCCACAAAAACAACATGAAAAACAAAAAAAATAAACAATACATATGTCTGTTACATATCATTTAATCAGTAAAAGGACCAATTATATTTCGACATTTCTTATGATTGTGGCTAACTTGCTTGCAACAAGAACATGTCCTTCGAACAACATATCTTTCTGCTTACGACATTCAATGTTTTCTTGATCGACCGGTACGAACATGTCCTATCAGTGGTTTAACTACAATGTCTATACCTAATTTGGGACCACTCAATCACACTCATCACCAGCACAATAAATAAAATTGGCGTACGCCGTTGTAAGTGCATTATTTGTATAATAATCCAAACAAAGAAAGTTGTAATTAGCTCGAATATATCTCGTTACCTCTAGTGCATGTGCACATGGTAGTTGTAACTATATGAAGTCAACAACTTAATGTCTTTTCCTGCAAGTCTATGACAAAGTGGCTGTCCTTATCTCTAACTTCTAACATAAACTAGGATACATAATAGATTGTCATTGTACTAGAAAACTCTTCCTTTTTGTTCACCTTCTTTTATGTCTTATCTGTTAAGTAAGCATTCGTTGTAGTAGTTGCTTGTCTTTTGTCGTAAAACCATTACTATAGCACATAATGGATGTAATCAACGAAAGCCACGATATTAAGGTTTCATGCATCTCTCAAAAATGCATTAATACTCTTTGCAATATTTATGGTTAACGTGTCTTATCTTCGAACAAGAAAATGAGATTGGGCTCACCTGTTAAATCTAACTTCTATCTCCAAATAATCCACAGCTTCTAAATGCATAGCTCATAATTTTGCCATATACTCGTTGAACTTGCTTACTCAAGACACTTTCGCTGCAAGGAAATACCTTGACATAAACGCATTAGCTTTTCGTGATTTTTATATTTTGCCTTCACATTCCTATGAACATGGTACATATAAAATTCATGCAACACTTTAGGAAACACTTCATGTATCCTCTTTTTTATACTATTATGGCTGCCTGATAAAAACATCAAATTTGATACCCCTCTAATTGCTTCTCTAAGTTTAAGGAAAAATCATCCCATGATATATGGTTCTCAAGAATCTGCCATTAATGGTAATAATTGGTCTAATATATGAACTAAAATCCCGAATTGATGCACCAATGGTCATAAATAAATACATGAAATTATTGTTTGTTATCTTTTTCAATGTGAGTGATTGTACCTATAAATGATAGATGGAAAATATGGTAAATTTATATTTTAACCCAAATTAATCAAAGGCGTAAGTTAAAACAAGTCAATAAGGTTGTACTTGGGTTTCTTTCGTCCAATCCATAATAATACAACGATAGTTTAGCAAATGATTTTGTTGGATCTCTAACAACCACAGTACGTGCAACTTCTTTAGCAAGCCAAACCTTCTAACATAAAATACTCACTTTGTATTCTTTCTGTATGTCATCTCGAATGTTCCTTGGAGAGTAAATTCTACTAGGATCAACAAACTTATCATTTACAGCTTCACCAATTAGTTGACTGTTTAATTAATGACGTCCATCTTTTAAGAGGTATGTTTGACAATTGTGAACTGTATCCTTACAAGTTATGCAAAAATATGCATTTGTATCAGTCTTAATTGTCCGAACTCACCATATCCATTAATCACGCATTTTGTCTCAAACCAAGTTGTTCTCAACCGGATGAAGTACTGAAAATATTTTTTTTAACGCCATCATACTCAAATCATGTTGTAACTATTGTTTAGTACTATATATATGTCTAACACATACATCACCAGATGAAGGACTTGAAACTGTTTCCACTAACGTGTTGAATGATAGTGGAATTGAAGGCAACAAATTTGTATGGGTTAATGTTAATGAAATATTAACAAAAACAAACACCATTTATGCTATCAATTGTCTCGTCAATGATTGGTTCTTGAATATTAGTATCTTTAATGATCAATTTTTGAATATTAGTGTCTTTAATGATCGGTTCTTGAATGAGCAGTTCACTATCATAATGGAGAATATCCACCATAATCATTTTAGTTGTGCTAAAGTGAAGAGAAATGTGAAACTGGATGATACACAAGCGAAGAGTAATGTTGAGCATTTGATTCATGTAAACCTATCGGTTGCATTATAGGTATTGTATAGTTGACTTGGTTACTTCCCAGTAGAAGAAGTAAACAAGTGTAGATTTCTACTTCTATTACCAAGGTCTCGACTACGTTCATGAATAAGATCTTCAGCAACTATACAGTTCACGCTAAATAACATTAGAATATAACCCCTTACTCCAATAAAATGATCATTGTCTGTCCTTAAAAAGGCCTCAAGCTTGAAATGATTTGTAATATCTGCTGACACTAATTGTAACACCCCAATCTCATACTTACTCAATCAATCATGATTATATAATACACATACTTTATACATATAGTCAAATGCTTCAACATTTCAAATGTCCACTTAGTGTTACATCATTTGTCACACTCTTCGTACATAATTTTCAAACATAAAGACTTGACCTTAATATTCCATAATTCACGCACAATACTACATCAGTATTACATGATTCTTAAATGTTTACAATTTTCAAATTCTTTACACATATAAAATAAAATTATTATCTATATAACTAGTTCTCAATCGTATATTTATCCTATTAATTACACATATAACCAATATCTTCATCTATGCTTAACTAACCTTGTATGCATCCTTTGTCACTTTTACGTACTATTCTCTAAAAAATAAAATTTTTACAATAAAGGGTGAGATATAATCTTAGTAAGTAAATCATATAAGTTTGTACATATCAATGCAGTATATAATATAAATAATCAAACAGATCAATATATTTTCAAACTTTTCAATTACCCAAAAAATAATTTGTAGAACAAACATTTTCAGAATGGTTCAGTCTGTTAGTGTCGCATGTACCCACGGGGACCCAGATTCAAAATATAATTACGTATTCCGCTTAAAGCAGACAATCTTTCCATTTCGAACATAACAGAAATATGCGTAATATATTAAACAGAATTTTGAATAACTCACAAGTCCGGTCAAATTAAAATAAACATTAACTAACGACTAGAGCCATAAAATCATATTCATTCATAAATATTTACACCTCGATATCATTTTCAACAATCATTTTATAAATTTGATATCAGTATATAAAACATTCAAAATTCAAAATTTTCATATTATTTTCAAACACATGCTCAGATATCATATTATTTCAAAAGTAGAAAAATGCATGCACAATTTACTTATTATAATAGGAGGGTAACCACTTCTACTAACGATCCTCCCGTCTAACTTGATTCTTCTCTCATATTCTTATCGTCTAATACCACAAATATATAAATCATATCTTCTACTATTCAATTAATCAATATAAATGTTTTAAATGCATTATTAGTGCAATTATTGTTAAAAATTTCTTATTTTTATCCATACCATTAAGTTTAATTAACTAAGGTCATTTACTTGATTTTCAATAATAAATTTATGTAGCTAATTTATTCTAATTCTCATTTTTGACTACCCTAAATTTATACATTTTTACCTAAATGAATAAATACGGTTTTAATTTAAAAACTATAATAAAAATACTGTTTATGCTGGGATTACCATAGCAAATACTGTTTATATTGTAGTATTGTATGAAATTACTATTCATACCTAATACTGTAGAGATAGTACTGTTTATATTATTAGTACTGTGCAAACGGTTACTGTTTAGATTAAATATACTTTACAAATAGTTACTGTACAGATTGAAGTTACTGTAACACATTCAAAAATACTATAGTACATTCAAAAATACTGTTTACCAGAGACAAAAACACCCTAATTTCTTCTAATCAACACTTAAATTAATGTCAAATCAACTCAATACTACATTTCCTACTCCAATTCAACACAATCTAACATTTTATATACAAAATTAAGTGAAATTTTGTCGGATAAATAGTAACTTTCAATTTACACTTACAATAAAAAATTTAAGCTTCTAACGTATTATAAAGCTTACTGGTAACTATAGTTTGAAAGAAAACCGACTGAATTTGAAGTCGTTTGACCGAAATTTGAGAGAGGAAATGAAGAAAATAGTTTTTTAGGGTTTACTGGGTAAAGGGAAGAATGTTACGGGTTTGGGGAGGAAGAAGATGCAATTTGTTATATTTTGGTTTGTAAATTTTCAATTAGACCCCTGTTCTTTTTAAAATTATACAAATAATCTAAAATTTTAAAAAACTTTTATTTTAGTCCTTTTAAAAATTCTAAAATAACCTTTACAATTAAGTCCAAAATTAATTCAAGCACTATTACCTTCATCCAAATTCACTTATAACCCAACTTTATGAAATTAATTTTTAGCCTAAATAAAATTTTAAAATTCACCAAAAAATTCTAAATTACATAAAATTTTAATTTAACCAAATAACATCAAATTATTTAATTAAATTTCTTAAATACTACATATGCTACAGTTACAAATTTTCTAAATTGCAGGCGTTATACTAATGGTCTAAAACTCAAGTATGCACACTCTTTAAACACCACTTTCATTCTAATTTTTTATTGTGTTGGATTTATATGTAAGGTGTTGTAAATCAAGCTCAACAAAATCATCATACTTGATATTTTCAAGTACATGCATTAGTTGAATATTCACTTTACTGGTTTATTTCTCTTCTCTATTCAATAAAAATTCTCAATATCCATTGTAATAAACAATATTGGTAACAATAATAGTCATATTTGTGACAGAATACCACATAATGTTATTAACAATTTACAAATAATGGAGACAAACATGGATATTTGAAGGACAAAATTGAAAGATTTGCAAAATGTGATAAACATGGACTAAACTAATTTCATGCACTAAAGTGAAAAATATTAAAAAATTGTCACAATTTAAACTTAAAACAATTTCATTATTTATCAAGCAAAGAAGAGATTAAAATAAAAAAAAAATTGTAAAGGATCAATATGCACTATATTCACATTTTTTATTTTTATGGAGTAAAATTTTTAAAGTTTAATAAATAGGTGCTAAATTACAAAATTTGACAAATTTTTTTAAAATATTACAAAACTACCCCTGGGACAACTTTCGATCACATACATGATGTGATCAAAAGTGAAATTTTCCATTTTCGATCACCATCCATGGTGATCTCTTTTACATTGTTGAAAATTTCCCTTCACATTTTTCATTTTCCATTTTCGGGCAATAATCTCTCCAAAATCAAGCCACATAAACCAACACAAAGCAAACTAAATGTAACGCATCAAAATCACACTTGCAACAATACTTCTTCAAGTAAAAACATCTCATATTTTAAAATATTTGTTTCCTATTTTGCAATTATTGTCTTCTCAAGGTATTGTATTTAACTTCAGCACTTCATTTTGTACAAGGTCGTTGCTAATGCGGGAACAACATAAGTACAAAAAGTTTTAAAAAAAAAAATTCAAATCCTTCGATGAATGTCCATGAAGTCTAACATTGTATGGAGTAACATTAAAAAACGTATTTCAAAGAATAAAAATGTAAAATTTGACTAACTCAGCTTCATCATGATTATTTATGTTAATAATATAATAAATGATTATGTTTTGAGTGTAAGCTCAAGTCAACCAAACGTTGGATCCCCAGGTGGATGAGATAAGTTAGTCGTACGTAAAGCAACTATTGGCATACAACCTACTTGTATTAGGCAAATATGGGAGGAATTTTTTTTGAAAGGACACTAACATAGTCATTGATGAGAATGAGTGAATGTTTTTATTTATGCATTGATTGTGTACTAAATTAAACACACATGTTCATAATAATCACGTTGTATTGGTAGACATATGATCGCAATGAGTGATACTAGTAACACCACAACTGCCTGATATAGAGGAAAAAAATTATTTTTTGACTCCACAAGCATCAACACTCCCTGTCTCTACATATGGTAGAGATGATCTTCCAGCTATTTTCATCAATATTTTCAGTCATTCTTTGGTCAAATTAGGTAACATTTTTCTCAACAACATCAACCCACAGTTTCATCAATTTTCCAACCATTTTTTGGCCAAATCAACCATAAAAAAGAACAACACAACCTAAACATTGTTAGTGTATACCCTAAAAACCATTCCTGCTGTTGGTTTCATGGTTTATGAATATTGTGAATATTTATATAATAAATAAAAAAAAGAGTTCTTTATTCACATATGTATGTTACTTCCATTATTCATGCTATATAATAAAATATGTATGTGAATTGTATAGATAATTTATTTAATTGTTAAATAAAATTATCAAATCTGTTTCCTAAGAAGTGATATAGACTAGGCATCAATATCACATAGTAGGCATACTAAATATCGCTTATGAATATCTTAAGATGATATTAGTAAGGATGATAATGAAAGTCATGTCACAAGGGTATTAGTTTGGACTTATAGTTAGAGAACTATTTATCAAACTTGACCAAAGAACGATAAATCACATAGTATGCATGTAGTCAATAATTTATCGAAAAGAATGTATTAATGTGCAATGTGATCTTTTGACTTGAGACATTAGAGTCGAATTTTACATGGACACGCATGGTTCATATGGTATATAAGTATAGAACTAATTATGGCTTGTATGATAAAACCGGTTTGGTTATGTGTGGTTTATATAAGAATTTGGATGATAGTTAATATGGGATCTGTTGACTCGTTCAAAAGGATTGAGCGTTTCCGCTAACTCTATCCAGATTTGAGTTCCTAAACGAATGTCGATAAATGTTTGAAACTAAGTTTTTAATAAAAGCAAAATAAATACCACATGAAAAGTCATGGGGGCAAGTTCAGGACATATTAATCGACGATTCGTAAAATATCAAATTTAGAGTTTTGACATTCCATGAACTCTAATTTGATTAGGATTGGACAACAGAAGGATATTACCCATACGGTATAAACAATTCGAGCAAGGTTTGATGAAAAATTACTTCATTATGGATTAGAGACTATGGCGTATTGCTAGATGTCAACCATAGTCATTGAGTTTCGAATTGTTTGGATATGACACACGGCTAATTTATTTTGAACCTTCATGATCACACTAATATTCTTAAACCTTTGGAAGCTATACGTGAGAGAGAAAATTATTTGTAAAAGGCTAGCACCTTCGGAAATAATTTAATAGGCCAAAAAATTAAATATGTGTATATATAATTGTTACATATATGTGTGTGTGTGTGTGTATTTATAATTCTTTAACTATAACAATTACATAAACATGTAATTTAAAGTAAATTACATATATTTAATTATTATTTTAATAATTATCCATGGGCTAATTCTATAAAAAGATATTATAGTAATACCATAATAATTAATTAATAAAGTGTTTATTTATTAATTATTAATTATTGAATACAATGGCATTACAGTAAATCCATGAAAGGGTTTTATGGTAAATTCTATAAAAAGAGTGTTATAGCAATACCATAATAATTAATTAATAAAGTGTTTATTTATTAATTATTAATTATTGAATACAATGGCATTATAGTAAATCCATGAAAGGGTTTTATGGTAATACCATAATAATTAATTAAATAAAATATTTATTTATTAATTATTATATTTAAATGAATGGATAATTATAACAAAAATTGGCCAATAACTAGCTAGCATTTGTTTTTATCTTGACCATGTATGGAAAAGTGAAAATGAAAGGTTTTAATTTAATCCATGTGATGGAAATGAAAATATAAGTATTTTTATTGTTTTCAAAAGTGGATAAGAAGGCATATTACAAGCATATACGTAGGAAAAGAACTTGAATTGAAAAAGGGGTTTTCTTTCCACATTTGCTTTGTTTGGCCAAATAGAAAAACAAAAGGGAAATTTTTTCTTTCAAAATTTTCCATAGAAGAAAATTATTTTCTTCTAACTTCCAAAGGTTGTGAAGGTATAGATTGAAGAGGTTACATGTCTTTATAACTCATCTTCATCAACTTAAGGCTTGGAAAAAGGTAAAAAATTCAAAAACCTTACAAACGTAAACAATAAACATGTAAAACTTTCCATATATTTCTAACTATTTTAAAAGAATAGAAAAGCCTACCTAAATTGTCCAATCCGTTGCCATATTTGAGAGTGTTACGAGTACAATGTATGTTTCTAATTTGAAATAGATAATGTTTACAGTACAAAGCCAAAGGGAAATGGAAAAGTTTAGTAGTTTTTTAGTCAATTTGTATAAAAAAAAAAAAAAAAAAGGCAGTACATAAAAATGCCTTACAAAAGTGGTCATTTTTTTAATGAAAAAAATCAGTTAAAAAAGAAGAAAAATGACCACTTTTCTAAGTCATTTTACTCGAATGACCATATTGCTTTTTGTATCAAATTGACCAAAGAATAAAAAATTGGATGAAAATTCCCTCTACTTCAAAAAATTAAATAAGCTTTCTCTTTTCCATTTCATTTCATGTCCAAATTTAAAAGTTTTAAATGGATCCACAACATTTAAAATTAACGAATAATGACAAAATATTTCAAAGTCTTGCATATTAGACCCACAAGTTTGATTTCAAGACAAATTTGTTTGAGGACCAAGCTGTAATATTTTCAAAGTTGGTAACATAGGGACTAAAATGCAAAGTTTTGAATAGACCCTCAAACTTTAGGAATTGGTGAATAATAGCAAAAAAAAATATAAAGTCTTGCAAATTAGGCCTAGTTTCCAACACGAAACCGACTTTGAAAATTTTGAATGGACCTTGAAACTTTACAATTAATGAATAATGGCAATATATATATATATATATATGTTGATGCAGCTAAAATCCATTATGTGGATCCTGTGCACCAACAACAATCTTCTTCCTCCTCAGACGTTTTACTTAACCTGCAACCACAATCGGAAGCTATGGGGGTAAAAAGCTAGTTGTTCGGCGAACACCTTCCGATGCTTAAATCGGAGTTTTTCTTTATGAAAGTTCAGGAGAATTAGGGTTCATTTTACCAAAGTTTTTTTAGTAGTCATAATTGATTGTAGTTTGTCTCCTTTTATAGATATTAATCTTGTTACAGATATACCCTAAAACCAATTGTATTATACGGTTCAGGGATATTATCCATATGTATATATAATTATGTAATTGATTGTAAATCAGTTTACGATTAATAAAATGACTTTTATATTATTTTGATTGTATAGTTGCTAATATATATATTGTATATAAATAAAATACAGAATGAGATCCCGTAAAGTATTATGATGTCATGACTCTATCTACAAAGAGTTGTAGATATGAAGATAGAGTTTTGATTTGAATACATTCGAATATGTTTCTGGTTGAGTTGATGTCATATGGGACTATGACATTGCATAAATAGTATGTTTGATGATACTAAGAATTAGTATTAGATCCTAATAATTGGGTGACGAGTCTCATATCACAAGAGCATAAACATTGGTAATACGTTGGAAAACATGTTATTAAATGTGACCAAACGTGACAAATTACATATGTGATTATCCACAGTCAATGATGCGTCACACAACCGTACTAGTATATCACTAGTCCTTTAACTTGAAGTGTCACAACTGCCCTCCTCACTAAGGCACATCATTCACTTGTGTATATCGCACCGGGCTAGCCATGCTTAGTAAAAGAAGCTTGCTGGCAATGTGTTTGGGTGTATAAAGATAGGTGATATCTAAGATAGAATCTGTTGGCTCATATTTTAGAGCTTGAAATCTTAGGTGGAATTGTCATACGCAAGAATAAAGTATTTACCAAAGCATGTATATTTGAAAAGGTGTTTCGCGGATGAATGAATCCTGTATATGATTGAGGTTTAGAACCTATGATTGAGTTATGAATTTGACGATACCATGACCCACACTCGATTGGGAGTCGACAACAGAGGGACTTTACTACATGCACGTACGACTATATAGTTTCATTTTTATATGTCTGGGGGTCATGACGTCTTGCTAGAGGTCGGTTATAATCATTGGGAACTTTGGTTACAAAGAGTTGTACTGAAGTGATACGGAGAAGTTCGTATCCACCCATGTCCAGTTCACAGTGAACCTAGAGGTCACACACAGTCAATTACTTGATGATGATGGCATTTGCTATTATACAATAATCATTAATTTGTTAATGATGTTGTTTCAATATTTTGATCATGTAACAATTTGATTCTTTATTGTAAAAAATATATTTTCCGGCAAGAACGAGCTAGCACTTGTATGCGTGGAAAATGTTTCGATTAATTATGAAATAACGTAAATATGATTTATGGATATTATATTATGATATAATGATATAATACTTTAATAGTGATTAAAGTAATATATATATATATATATATATTTAATCATTACTATAAATATATATATTAAAGTAATATATATATATATATATGTATAAGATATTAGTATGTGTATGAGTATACATATATTAGTGTATATATATATATACTCACATTCTCTCTCTAAGCTCACCACACATAGCTTGTCACATATGTTGTCTTTATGCATTTAATGAAATAAAGAGGCAAGCGGGCAAGGTTGTTGGGGATTACAGCTGTGCAAGAAAATACTCAAGTGTTAAGTGTTAGTTGCATTAAATGTAACGTGAGCCATCCTAAGCAAGACTCAACCGTGAGTTTTTTCTTCTCTATTATTCTCTCTGAAATTTCTAAAGGGCCATTCTTAGAGAAGCATGGTGAAGGTTTGGTTTTGAACCAAAAACACAAGAGAGAAGAAGAAAGCTAAAGAGAGAAAGAACTATTTGGCTTGGTGAAGCCAAAACCGATCTCATAATGAAGCCGAAACCACTGTCACCAATATCGACGTGTAGAGACCCATAGAGGCGAGTGAAGGAGTTAATTTGTTGTTCCGGATTGTGAATGAAAGAAATAAGTTCTTGAACTTTGCCTTTATGTTTATATTTGATATTGTTTTAAATACCCAAAACATACACATGCACATGTCTATATTCTAGGGAGGCCCTTCTGCAACCGTGTGACGGGCTTAGCCTCCCTAACAGCTGTCGAGCACCCAGGAACCAATCCCACGGGTCGCGCTTTCATTGTGAACGCGAAACAGAGCATAATTTGTTCGTTTTTGGTGGAATAGGATTTCATCGCATTCAAACCTCTCCCAATTAGAAGGTAGAATTCTTACAGAATATGGAAACAAGTATCTCGCTGTGCAAAGATCACAGATATTCCATAAGTTAAGCATCAGCTCCCGGATTTTATGGGATCATGCGACTTTTACCTGAAACTTACACTTAGGATTTTTATTATGTAAGAAGTCTTAATTAACAAAAATCCTTATTATGGAATAATTCGGAGAGAATTTGGGAAGGAAACGAATCCTTTATAGATACGTAATTGTAGTGCGGTCTCAAGAGTCTTTGTTTGAAACTTCTTTATTCATCTGAGATAAACTCAGATGTTGTATGAATTAGACCTTTATAAACTGTGATTAAGACCTCTATGTCCAGCTAGAATGCCGACTCAAGACCAACTTATTCCACCAGGCCTCAGCCTCTAAAGAAATCTTATACCTTTTACTATCAAGGCAAGCCTTCTCGGGTGACGTTTGGTCTTAGAACTTTTTTCAGCTTCCTTGTGTCACACCCCTTTAATCACATACCTTTAACCTCATATACCATTCTCACATTTCATATACAATATATTACTTTTATTACACAAATTCTAAATAGTTTCATTAACAAAGATCTTATGCAAACAAGTTTATACATAATACATTTCTTATCACTTAGCTGCCCTACAAATTACATATATTCAAAAACTTCAAACAAGCCTAGTACCTTCACTTGATGCTTGGTCACCCCTATGTGCTATTATCTGAAAAATAAAATTTTTCAATAAAGAGTGAGATACAAATCTCAGTATGTAGCGGTTATTTTTATATTCATATAATAGAAACGTGTGCAACTCGTTAAACAAAATTCCTACTAATCCGTAACCCTCGTTATAAAAACGAGACCCAACTAGGTTAGAATAGCATAACTAATGACTAAGCCATAAAATACATTCTTTTTCAAACACTTCACACATCGACAACATTTCATATTTATTTTCTAAATGTGATATTGGTGTAAACATTTAAATTCACAAACATTTTACTAATCATTTCATAGAATTGCATTGGCGTACCAAACCTTAAAATTATATTTTTATTTTATCACCACATTGAATATCGCATAGTTTTAAAGCATTAAAATGCATGCATGATTCACTTACATTTGTTCCCGCTCTTCTGAGTATGTTTTTATTTTAATGTTGCATACTTAAAACAAATTAATATAATCTATTTTAGTCACATATTTATACTCGTCGCTACATTCTTACGCCATCTACATTTCCCGAATTCAATACTTTATGAATTTTTAACATACATTTATCATCATATTTACTTCATTCTAGTATTTCATATATACCTATACTTACATATACATAAATATGTAC
>JAXCLQ010071159.1:0-12682 GCA_035584115.1 Cedrela odorata
CATGAACAAAGAACATGAAAAAACCAATTTTTTCATGAAATATTTCACATGCAACATCATTCATGCATCCAATGCACAAATAAATCTTGGATAATCAGTTTATTACATTTAAATATGACATGCGAGGAGCTATTTGGCTCTAATACCATTTGTTAAAAATCAAGAATGCATGAAGAGGATGATAAATTAGACATGCATGGTAAGAACATTTCATAGCTAGCAAGATTTTCATGGTAATCTTTCGAAATAAAAACTAAATTCGTAAGATGGAATTGATGTATTTATCTTACTTCAATGGATTCTTAATGAAGGTGAAGGAGTAATAGACTTAAAGAACACAAGCCCTCCACAATTTTTCATCCTTGATGCACAATGAAAGGGAGAGGATTTTGAGAGAAAAAGTGAGAGTTTTTCTTCCAATTTTCTTAGTGTTTTTCATTTAACGAAAAATGTGAAAGACTGGTTTTATAGCTAGGGATGATTTGTAAATATTTTATTTACATGCAGTCCTTGCAAAATTTAATTTTCGTAAAAATTAGCCCATGTTTTGCAACTTAATCCTTGGACAATCACTTATTGTCATAAAGGCATGCAAACTATACTAGTTTGCATTTTTAACCTCTAGGTATTTATTATAATTCCTTTAACTTTTAAAGGATTAATATTTAGTCCCTAATAAATATTATTAAGTACCATTTCATTTAAATATAATTAATCTAATTAATTATTGTACGGCTATTTTAACTCTTAAAATACCTTATTTAATTTTATGTAACACTTACATAAAATAATCAAAACTCTTATTATTTTAGGATGATGCTAACCTCCTTTTAAATAATCTGTACCCTTTCACATCAAGTATTGGTGTAATCTTGTGGAACCTTCGTGAATTAACTGTGCCCCAAATTTCGATCTCATCCAAAATTAATTTTGAAAATACTAACTATAATTAACATCTAGTAACATGCCATAACCCCTAAAACGTGGTGAGTTTAATAACTTCATTAATTCCCATTTTAATAAAAACTGTCATATTTGCCATGTAGGTAATATCCTTCCATCGTCTATATCCTTGTCAAGTATAGATTCACAGATGTCAAAATATTGAACTCAATTTCTCTGTGAACCGTCGATCGCTATATCCGGAACTTGTCATGCGAACTCTTCACTTGACTAATAATCACTCTGGCCAGAGATTTATTTTTCTAACATATATGGACGCTCACCTTAGGAACTCGGATACGGATTAAGTTAGCCGAAATTTCAATCCTAAAATCCCGAGTCAACGGATCCCATCTTGACCATCGTTCGTTTTTACGTACGAACAACGCATGACCAAATCGGCTTATTGTACGTGACATAGCTAGCTTGTATGTATACATCATATGAACTATACGCATCCATACCATATTCGACCACGATGTCTTAGGTCAAAGGATTACATTGTACACTAATATAACCAAACAATTAATCATTAATATCATACTATTCCATATTATTTATCGTTTATTTTGGTCATGTTCGATAAATGGTTTTCTAACCGTAAATCCATAAAAATGCCCCAGTGACATGACTATCATTATCATCCGAACTTATATCAACTTTTTGATATCCTTTTGGAAGCATACAATATGCCTACTATACAATATTATTGCCTAAATAATATTATTTCCATAGGGAACTATTTTCATAAGAATATTTACTTTAAATGTCTTATTTGGACTTATCACATTCATAAATTATTTACAACATGTATAAATAGTTGAAACAACATACAAATGTGAGTCAAAAATAATTCTTATATTTATTAAAAATAATAAATATCTTATTACAAATTAAATGCCGGGAAACCTACAACACGATTAGTTTCTAGGGCATATACACTAACACGTATCTCAAATACTAAATTCAAATAACGATATTATTTTCATATCTTAACTTGATGAAATAAATTATCTATAGGCAATCAACAAACAAACCTTCGAATTCTTCCTCACATAACACAACCAAAATTTTAATTCTTGTCTTTACAATATCTCAACACTTTATTGCTATTCCTGATAACCATTCCTATATTCATTATAATCACAACTTTATCAAACAATGCCCAACGAAATCCTAAGTACTTAATCAAATCATTCATCACATATATTTCATCATTAAGCTCAACTAATTATTTGAAAAATATAACAATCTATTCACATGTCATATGCCAATTCCTAATCTGTAAATTTATAATATTCTACCTACCCTCGATATCACCGAAAACAGCCTCAATAACCATAATAATCATAAAATTTAATAAACCATAACCAAAGCTAAGTTATAGAACTTAGTCATGATTCTAACATATGTAATTTAAATATTTATTCAATAATCCTTAGAGAAACAATTATCCACTCCTCTATATGCCTCAAGGATCTGTCATAGGTTATACACTATAGCCATAAAAATATTACATGTATATAAAATATATCATACACATATACCTACTTTGCTTACTCAATTCTGTGTCACCATTATCTCAATTTATAAACAATACATATCTATTTTGCTGACTTAAATCTATATTACCATTATCTCAATTTATAAACAATACATATAAATAAAGATTAATGCCACAAGGGCCATCCCTATAATTTAAACACATTAATATCTTTTTAAAATGACCATGAAACAGGCACTAAGCACTCCCAATCCTTTTATACAAACTCGACCTACTGAAAATCGTAACTAGTTCAATTTTCGCCGAGATTTAAGCTCAATCTCAATATTATATAAACCTAACGCTTTTATCAATTCTAAAAAGGTTTCTTAAGACCAAGAAATGTAAATTTGGATTCATGTAAGACAATATTAGTCCACAATTCCTTTCTCTATAGGGGTTATGGGAGCCAGAATGACTCTTGCTAAGACTACAACTGCTTCAACCAATTTCTGGTTAACAATGAGAGATGCTGCTGGAGATACAGCAATAGATGGTAAACCAACAGCTGATAATGGAGCTTAAGCTTGCTCTCTAATAGGTTCATCCCTACGTTTATCCATAAGTTGGTGATTAATCCTAGGCCTTTCTCTTCGACGTGGTGGCATCGGGAATCAAATTTCTGCACAAAGTACATTCCTTCAATATTATAACAAATAAATTCCTCGTCTACCGGACCTATAATTTAGGCTCTGATACCAAATTGAAACACCCCAACCGAAATTTTACATAAATTCCGCTAGAGTATCCTCTATATATTCATCCCTTTCACCCTGCAAATAAACCTCAAATATTGTAGAGTATCCTCTACAACCCATGATTCCACAATATATATAACTCCATACATCAATATATAAGATCTAGGCATATTCCTCATGATTCATAATTATGAATTTCACACACACACACACACACAAAATATATATATATATACATATCCAAAAGCTACAGTAATATATCACAAAATGGATCATAGGTTTCTAAACTATGTAGAATAGATGTCCACCATGTCAAGTATCTTCAACCTTTGAAGCTAAGGAAGGCGGTAACTTCTCGCTTAATTAATTACCTAGAAGAGGAAATTTTATTTAAAACGAATGACATTATACATCTCAGAGAGTAGACATGTTAAAAATATTTTAATAAAAATCATGATAGAATGTAGTATTTCCAATAACCATATAAAGAAATTACCATATAGATGAAAAGTATTTATCATAATAATAATAAAAAAAAATTAGTCATAGAATCATGTAGAACAATTTCATAATAATTCATCCATGTACCATGTCTTAGGCTCCCTTTACTATCGCGTATAATTTCTATCCATGAATTAACCATGGAAATTCATAAAAAAAAAATAAAAAATAGCATACTAATAGATAACTTCAAAGGCCAATAACTCCATAAACACGCCCTAAAAACATATGTATCGTATGATGCACCCTTAAAGGCTAATGTATTGGATAGGGACTCTGGAGGTGGCTTTTGCCAAGAAGGCATATCACGTAGCTCCCAATCCAACAAACAAAATAAGAGACTCTAGAGGTAGCTCCCACCATGAAGGTGTAGTACGCAGCTCCCATATTCCAATCAGGACATATTCTCACACACTAAGTTCGGTTGAGCCAAAATCATATGTTGCCATAAATAAAAATCACATTCATAAACATATCTTTATAACCATATTTACCATTCATATAGATAATCATAAGGGTTCTTAACAAGTTATATACATAAAAAAATTTGAATTTGAAAATATATTCATACCTGGAAATCATGCATTATGCTATATCCATAAAATGCTTCGTCTTATAAATCAATGTATATACGTGTAAAAAAATAATTCAAAGTTCATATTTAATTTAATTGAAACATGTTATATAAATTATCTACTCACAGAGATCGTTGAATTTTTATATTTCACGATCCGCGTCGTCTAATCCCTCTGGCACGTGAGGTATATCTACACGATCCATAGATATATATATATATATATATATATATATTAGTCAATAATTATTTCACATCATAAAATACATGCTCAATTGACTTAGAATGCCTAAATTCCTTCAATATTCTCATTCCCTTTTTCTTCTACAATTCATCCCCTTCTTCTTCCTTCTTTCTTCTATTACTCAATTCTTTTCTATTTCTTTTCATATATGCTCAAATATCATCAAATATCAATAAATAACCATACATTCATAAGCCATGATAATCTATAATTATCAATCATCCATTTACAATAAATATCTTGAACTATTAAAGCCTAACTTGAATTCCATGTTGACATCCTAACTTTAAAAATTCGTAACTTTATTTTGATAACTTATTTTGAGGTAATTTCAAATGGATAAATTTCATAGACAAGTCTAATTTAAGGGAAAAATAACCCATATAAACATCAAGAACAAAATCTTGAAGATTAATTCAAATTTTCGAGCCTACGCTGTAATGGAGTTCTTGCAGATCAATTTACTTCAAAATTTCATAACTATTTTTTTTTTAGATGTCCATTTTATAGGAAAAATATTAGAAAAATACAAACATATCAATATCAAACCTAGAAATACCAAAACGGATCCCTGTTCAGCAAGCTTAATTCCCCTATTTTTGCATCTCTTTTTTCCCTTGCTCATGCTTCCAAATCTCATTTTAAAATTAACAAATTAAATACAAATCAATACAAAATCATGCTAGATAAATGGCATTTTATATTTCCCATGTTTCTCAACCTAATTACTCAATAAAATCATAAAAAAGAGTTATAGAAATTGAAGAACTAACCTGTTTAACAAAGAAGCTTGAAACCTTAGAGATTATTTTTTTTTTTAGTGGATGAGGGCCAAATTTTCCAAGAGAGAAGAAGAAGGAGGAGCTACGGGTAAAGAGAAAGAAGAAATGAAGAAATGAAGAAATTAGGGTATTTAAACATTTTAAAGAGATATTTTATTGGCCAGTATCAATTTAGTCCTTCAACTTTTCAAAATATTCCAATCAAATCCTTTAATTTTCAATCTAATCAATTTAGTCCATCTTTTCATAATATTTCCATTTCCAAACACTTCATATATAAGTCCAAATTTATCCTTAATATTTTTTTACCAATTTACCCTTTATAAATCTCTAAATTTCTAGTTTCATACAACCGTAAAAATTGTAAATGTTACATATAAATATCACATGCATTTTATTTACATCATGTGTATGTATAAATTTATTCACAAGTAAAGGAGGGTCACCACTCCCACAATTACTCCTCTTGCCAACTAAGTTCCACTATCGTGTGTTTGGACCCTAATATCACACATGCATAGTTTTATTAATTTCAATATTCCAAATCATTATAACATGCACTAAATGTGATTTTCATGTATAACTTGTCCACAATTCCTTAGTTGGACACATATTATATTATGAGACTTTACTAACGAGGCTAGTTATCCGATTCCCAACAACAAAATTTCATGGCTGTAACTATCCCAATTTCACATAAACTTTCATCACAACACTTCAATTATCACCACTTAATACCATTTAACATTTCATACATGAACTCATTGAAATTATCAAATTTTCATTTCCGTCTAAATGGACATACTTATTCCAAACAATATTTAATGCATGTATAACATTATATACTTCCAAATAGCACAAATCAACACAATTCGACGTTTCCTAAGTGAAAATCAAATTAAATTTTCAAATGAGTTCCAAATCAAAGAGATTACGATGAGAAATCATTTGGTGATGAAAATTTCAAGTTGAATTGGAAGGAAAATGAAAAATCAAAGAGAGAAGTGAAATGAGGCACTTAGAGGGAGAAAACAGGTTTTAGGTGTGTTTTAGAAAGAGAAAAACATGAAATATATTGAGAGGGGTTGGGTTTATATAGACAAAAGGGTGAAAAATCCAAAATACCCTTAAAAACCATGAAAATTTCTGAGAAAAACCCAATTTCGCAGCGAACCGATCGGCTACTTCCATTTTCTCCCCCCAATAATGCTTTTGCCAATCAATTGCTTCCCGAATAGGTCGACCAGTTGTTACAGTGTACTATAGTGTTGTGCTACAGTACCAATTTTTTACTATTTAAAAATCTTACAATTTGGTCCCTAAATTGGTCCCTTTTTCAGATTTTGAAAAATTTACAAATAAGTCCATATTAATCATTTCATTACACCAACTTGAGCTCTCCTAAATCTCATTAATGTGTCAAATAAATCTTAAATCATGCATGTATAATAATGGGTATCATTAAATGATCATTTTACCCCTATGTTCAAAGAACAGGGATGACATAGTTATCGGTAAGCTTTATAACGTGTTAGAAGCTTAAATTTTCGATTTTAAACATGAATTGAAATTAAAGTTACTATTTATCCGAGAAAATTTCACTTAATTTTGCATTAAAAAAATGTTAAATTGTGTTAAATTGGAGTAGGAAAAGTAGTATTGAGTTGATTTGGCATTAATCTAAGTGTTGATAGGAAAAAATTAGAGTGCTTTTCTCTTGGGTGAATAGTAATTTTGAAGGTGCTACAGTATTTCGAATTTGCTATAGTACCTTTAATTTGAACAGTAACTGTTTGTACAGTAAATATAATATAAACAACACTACAACTGCAGTTCAGTATGATCAGTATTTGCTATAGTAAATCTGCATGAATAGTATTTTACTATAGTATTTAGCAGGAACAGTATTTGTTACAATGTTTAAAAATTAAAACCGTATTTATTTGCTTTGGCGAAAAAATATAAATTTAGGTTACTCAAAAATGTAAATTAGAATAAGTTAGTAATGAGAATTCACTGTTGAAAATCGGGTAAATGACCTTAGTTAGTTAAATTTAGTGATATGGGTAAAACTAAGAATTTTTAGACACAATTCTATGAATATCGCATTTAAAACATTATATTGATTAATTGAATAGTAGAAGATATGATTTATATATTTGTAGTATTAGGCTACGAGAATCTGGGAGAAGAATCAAGTTAGGTGGGAGGATTGTTAGTGGGAATGGTTACCCTCCTTTTGTAGTAAGTAAATCGTACATGTATTTTTTTTTATTTTTGAAATAATATGATATCTGAATATGTGTTTGAAAATAATATGAAAATTGAGAATTTTGAATGTTTTATATGCTGATATCAAATTCATGAAATGATTGTTGAAAATGATGTCGATGTGTGAATATTTATGAATGAAATTGATTTTATGGCTTTAGTCGTTAGTTAATGTTTATTCTAATTTGGCTAGGTCTCGTGTCAAATGGGGATTTGTGAGTTATTCAAAATTCTATTTAACATGCTACGCATGTTTCTGTTATGTTCGAAATAGAAAGATTGTTCACTATAAGCGAAATACATGACCACATTTTGATTCCAGGTCACCATGGGTGCAGGTGACACTAACTGACTGAGCCATTCTGAAAATGTTTGTACTATGAATTCGTTTCTATGTAACTGAAAAGTTTGAAAATGTATTGATCTATTTGAGTATTTATATTCTGTACAACATTAACATGTGCAAACTTGTATGGTTTACTTACTGAAATTATATGTCACGCCCTGACCCTAAGGTCTACCTGTGACAATCGCCACAGACCCTCCTGATACATCCTCTATACCTAGAGCATATCAAGAGAGCCTGTAAGGCTAACTTGTAAATCTTACACTCCTGAAAATAGTTTATAAACACACTTTCCATCCCTGGATGTATTCTTAAAGAATTGATCTCTGTGATCAATTCATCCACAACATGTTTAGAAAATATAATATCAATATAGAAAATCATTTATTATATAGATTGAACAAAATAATAATTTCTTACATAACATTTAGTTTCGAAACATTATTTTACATATTTTTCCAAGAATCATAAATCTTAATAAAACACATATCCAGTAGACTCTAAATTATACGAGTGAGTCAAAATAGAAAACTCACCAAGAGTTTCTCAAGCTCTCTATTATCACTAGAAGACCAACTAGGACTAACATGTCTAACCTAAAAGTTAAAATTGTGAGGAGTGGGTATACAACTATATTCAGTAAGTAAATACACACATACTGATATACATACATGCATAGGCATTTTCCAAATACAAATATTATGATTCATTTCATAATGTACTCAAAATACATATATACATGTTCATATAAATCAATGATCACAATGCATTTCATTGGTCTACAATAGTTTTAAAACAAACAATCTGGGCTGGCCATATATCCTCGACACGCTACCTTGGTCGGGAAAAAACCGTAACCATCAATGAGCTTTTCATGCATAAACCATATGCAATATATCTTATTAAATAGAAAATCATTCTCATGTTTTGTAAAAATCATTTATTTTCTTAGAAAACATGCATTTATAAAACAAACCCACTTCACTGATGTTAGCCCCGAGTAGTCACTTGGTGATACGAGTGACTCTCCTCGTAATCCGTCAAATACATGAGATCCCTATCAAGTCACCAGGACTTTCCATAGGATCTCTACATAACCGCGCAATGGCACACAGTGGGCTTACCATGGTTTATCCTCCCTTATACAACCCCATTGCAGTACTAATAACTGATACGGCCTCTCTCTCAGGTTCGTCCATAGGTTACAGCCATATATATATAATAAATAACCTGCCACATTGGCCATATAACCATAATCCTGCCTTACCGGCCTTATTACTAATATTCATGCATTAAAGCAGTTCATTTTTCAAAACAATAGTGTTCTCACGTAAATCAAACCCAGCCTCCCTAGCCATTGTGTTTTGAAACAACATTTATAAAACATAAAATCTAATTTTAGCCTCTTCGGCCATTACATGCATGTATATCAAATAAAATCATATCAGTAGACCATAATATACAAACCATCCCAATATCAAAGTAAAGCACATGTAAAACATTCATTTTAACATTTCAAAACACTTGTTTCACACACAAGCGTACATATAATTATCACATGCATTCTATTTATATAATGTGTATGTATAAATTTACTCACTGTTTGGAAAGGGTAACCACTCCCACTAATAATCCTTACAATTTCTCGGTCATTTTCTCGGATCATTATAGCCTAATAACACATATGCATAACTCATAAATTCTACTACTCGTTAAATCAACATAATGAAAAAATGCAATATTTGTGGATAAAATTACTAAAATCTCTTAGTGTTATACTTATCCCAAGATTTAACTATCAGAAGCCATTTATCTGATTTTCAACAATGAAATCCCATTGTCGTATTGTTCTAATTCACATTTCAACGTTAAATATATAATATCATGTTAAATTTTATATTCCATGTATAACTCATTGATAAATCATTTCTAACCATTATTTTACCTCAATAAGTAATAAATAATAACACATATGTCCATTACAATACTTCAATCATCACTAATTTACATCATTGGACATTTACTAGGCGAAATCACTAAAATTCTTAAATGTACAATAAACCTTAAAGGCCCAACATGCTCAAATTCTTAAAAATAGGTCTTATAATGGTTTAAAAGGCTTACCTATAACTTGATGAAGCCTTAAGAAACCTTATATTGCTTGATAAATTTGAAAAGCCCCAAATTGATTGGAAACCCTAACTTCCTCCCGTACTCTTTCTTGCTGTGTCTAGCAAAAATGGCATCACATTGTAGTGGGAAGGATGGATATTCATTTGGCAGCGAAATTTGAATGAAAAGATCAAAGAATTGGCCGAGATCTACAATATATTGAGAGGAAATGAGAGAGAAAGAAAATGAACGAAATGAGAAATATACTAGAGGTCGAATCCCCCTTTAGAGTATTTAAAAAAGTGGGCAAAAAGAACAAATTGTCCGTTAAATTTCACCTAGATTTTTGCAAAGTATCGATACTTTTGGACTTGATATCAATACTTTTAGCTTGCATCGATCCCTTTGGATAGGGTATCGATCCGTTTCTTAAAAATTCAGTTCAAGAAATTCCTTCGACCTCGATTATCAATACATCTGCTCTCATGTATCATTCTATTTGTCATGTATTAATATCCTTGAGAAATGTATCGATTTGGTCCATCTTGTAATTATTTTTAAACTCTCTGTTTTCAAAGTATCGATACTTTTCCTCCTAAGTATCGATCTGGTCACTCATAAATTCTTCTCAACTCTCCGACTTCATAAGTATCGATACCCTTTGATGAAGGTAAAGGTACTGATCCCTTCATCAAGTATTGACCTAAATTTCAAAAGTATCGATCATTTGGTACATGTATCGATACTTGATACATGTACCAAAGGATCGCTGAATGCTTTAGCGTAGGGCATTACTCGAAAACCAACTATTCGTTAAATCCAACTTAATTCATTTTAAATCATCATACCATAAGTTAGCTCAAGTCGCCTAAGCCTCGATTGTGTCAACTAACCATATATATATATGTGTGTGTGTGTGTGTGCAAATTTGGATATCATCAATTGACCATATTATCCTTATGTTTGAAAAATAGGATTTAACATTATAACTCACTGTTTGTTTTAAAAATTTTATTTTTCAGAGAATAATATATAGAACTGACAAAGGATGCATGCAATGTTAGTTAAGCATAGATGAAGATATTGGTTATATGTGTAATTAAAAGGATAATTATACGATTGAGAACTAGTTATATAGATAATTTTTTTTATAGTTATAAAGAATTTAGAAATTTTGACATTTAAGAATCATGTAATATTGATGTAGTATTGTGCATGAATTTTGGAATATTAAGGTTAAGTCTTTATGTATGAAAGTTATGTATGGAGAGTATGGCAAATGATGTAACATTGAGTGGACATTTGGATTGTTGAAGCAAATGATCATATGTATAAAGTATGTGTATTATGTAATCATGATTGATTAAGTATGAGATTGGGGTATTACAGATAGCGTTGTTTTTCTTGGTTTTGTAGTGAGCTCAAAATGACTGCAAGTTGATAAGGAAAAAATAAAGGCAATTCGAGATTGGCCCACTCCAAAAAATGTGACTGAAGTTAGGAGTTTCCATGGTTTGGCAAGCTTCTATTGTTGCTTTATTAAGGACTTCAACACCATTGCAGAACCTCTCACTAAGGGTATCAAGAAAAACGTGGCATTCTCATGGGGATAAGCACAAGATAAGTTGTTTCTTAACCTTAAAGATAAATTGATTTCTGCATCTTTATTATCACACCTATTTCTTTTTAACTGCAAATACATACTTACATTCCTTATATATAATGCTATTCTTTTCATTACATAAAATTTAAATATTTCTAGTCAACAACATTATTTTTATTTTTTTTATACATACAAGTATACATATAATACAACTCACTTATTAACTACCTATCCAAGCATATACATATATGCGCCTAATAAACCTTGCTGGCGTCCTCTATCACCTCTATGTGCTATTATCTGAAAAATAAATTTTCAATAAAAGGGTGAGATAAAAATCTCAGTAAGTAAATTATGCAAGTGTTATATGTCGATGTAGTACAAAATTATGAAAACTTAAACAATCAACACATTTTCAAACTTTTCAATTCTATAAAGTTCATTCAAATACAACCGTATTCAAAACAACTTATTCAATTAGTGTCACCTGCACCCATGATGACCCGATTACAGAACGTGGTCACGTGTTCCGTATTAAGCGGTCATTCGTATTTACATATAACAGAAACGAGCACAACGTGCTAAACAAAATTCTTACTAGCCTGCAGACCTCGCCTTTAATACGAGGTCCGGTTAGATCAGAATAATATAACTAATGACTAAACCATAAAACACATTTTCAAACATTCCACTCATCGACAACATTTCATATTTATTCTCTAAATGCAATATCGGCATAAACATTCAAATTCATAAACATTTCATTAATCATTTCATAGAATTTCATTGACGGACTAACATATAAATCACATTTTCATCAAACATCGAATATCGCATAATTTTCAAAACAATAAAATGCATGCACGATTTACTTATATTTGTTTCCGCTCTTCCCAAGTTTGTTCTTATATTAATGTTCCGTACCTAGAAACAAATTAATACCACCTATTTTAGTTACATATTCATACTTGTCGTTACCTACCTACAATATCCACATATCCCAAAAATGATACTTAACGAATTCCTAAAACATGTTCATCATCATATTTACTTCATTCACTATTCT